>BLKR01005277.1:0-84483 GCA_011170035.1 Teleogryllus occipitalis
TAAATTCATTGTTGTATGTGGAGATTTCAATATTGATTTTCTGAGCGAATCCCACGAAAAAGAGCAGTTTCTCAATTTAATTCATTCTTTTAATTTAGATATTACAGTGAACGTACCTACACGGAATACTCCTAAATCACAAACAGCAATAGATCAAATTATAATTAACAAAACCACAACTAGATATGAAATAATAACGAATAATCTAGGTTACAGTGACCACGATGCACAAATTCTTACAATTACTAATAACATGAATACTGACACAATAAATAAAACACGCATGTGCAGAGTATTTACTACAGTTAACATAAAGTTATTTACGGACTACTTGCTGAAAGAATCATGGGAGGCAGTTTATAATGCTATTGACACAAATGAAAAATATAATTTATTTTTCTCAAAGCTTTCATTTCTCTTTAACGCATGCTTTCCTATTAAAAAGAGAAAATTAAACATTTCACGAAAAAGTAATACTTGGATCACAAAAGGAATTAGAAAATCGTGTAAAAATAAACGTACTCTCTACTTTATTTCTAAACGTCATGACGTATCTCAAGATTTCCTTATCTACTTTAAAAAATACAAAACATTGTTACGAAAAGTCATAAGGCAGGCTAAAATCATGAAAACGATCAGGATATTTTGAACTCAAATAATAAAACAAAAGCAATGTGGAATATAATAAACAATACTACCAAATCAACTAGAAAAACCGTAGAGAATGTTGTTTTAAAATATAACGATATAAATGTGAACGATCCGGCAACAGTGGCTAATCTCTTTAACCAATACTTTTCGAGAATTGCTGCCGATCTCACTAAGGGTTTTCAGCCACAAAATTCAAAAACAGACAGTTCACCCAAAATTTTAGACACAATGTTCGTTTCCGAAACTTCTTCCTATGAAATTCTCAAAATAATCGGTAAACTCAAAAATAAATATTCGTCCGGTTTAGATGAATTCCCGGATTCTTTGTTAAAGACTTGTGCGTATGCCATTATACACCCGTTAACTCACATATTTAATGCATCTTTATGCACTGGAACGTTTCCAGATAATTTCAAAACAGCTAAAATTAAGCCGCTTTTCAAAAAAGGCAACAAAAATGAAATTCAAAATTATCGGCCCATTTCTCTTCTATCAGTTTTTTCAAAAATATTAGAGAGACTTTTTACGTACGAATGGAAACCTTTCTCACTAAACACGACGCGCTTTCAGATTGCCAACATGGATTTAGAAAATCAAAATCAACGGAAACAGCTATATTTTCTTTTCTTAAAGATGTCGCCTCATCATTAGATCAAAACGAGGCACCCATTGGATTATTTTTAGATCTCTCAAAAGCTTTTGACATCATTGATCATGACATTTTACTTTTCAAATTACCTTCATATGGAATTCGTGGTATTGCTCTAGATTGGTTATGTTCGTACCTTAAACAACGATCTCAGAGAGTTGAAATACCTTACTGGAATGATGGAACATTACGTACGCACCTTTTCGACTCTTTGCCCATTGCATGTGGAGTTCCTCAAGGATCGATTTTAGGCCCTATTCTGTTCCTACTTTACGTAAACGATATGCCCTCGACGATTCGAAACGGAAGAACGATTCTCTTTGCGGATGATACGAACATCCTTTGCAATAAAGAAACCGTAAATAGTACAATATCAGATGTTTCAAATTGGTTCCGAAATAACAAATTAATAGTAAACGAAAAGAAAACGGTTTTAATGCAGTTTTCCATATCAAATAAACAATTCTGTGCTCCATTGAAATGAACAGTGTACCATTGACTGATGTTAAGGCAACAAAATTTTAGGTCCCTCAATTCAGTCAAACCTTAAATGGAACGTCCATTTAAATGAATTGAACACAAAATTAAGTTCATTATGCTACGCGTTCAGAATTTTTGCAAATTCAGTCAGCCTTCATACTGCTCGTTGTGTATACTTCGCGAATGTTCATTCCCGCCTGAGATATGGCATAATATTCTGGGGAAATACATCTTATAGCTCCCAGACTTTAGATTACAAAAACGAATTGTACGAATAATAACCAAATCCCACCCACGTGATTCATGTAAGCCTCTCTTCATTAATCTAGGAATTCTACCATTACCGTGTCTTTTATTTACGAATCAGTGGTTTTTGTAAAAAATGACTTGCTTAAGGGCGGGAATATATTTTCAGAAAATGCCGAAGTCTATTACTATAACACTCGACGTAGAAATCATATTCATCAGGTGACAGTATCAACAGCTCATTACAAAAATTCACATACAATACATGTACATTATTTTACAACACTTTGCCAGATGACATTAAACGATTAAATTCGATAGAAAAGTTAAAATCCCAAGTGAAATCGTTTCTGCTGCATAACTGTTTCTATACAATTAGAGACTATACTTAGCATCACAAGAAAAGTAACATTAATCTTAACAATGATACATAATGCATTATTTACCATTTGGACTGTATAAATAAGTATAAACAACATGTAACAACTATTGTACTACAGCTTCCGGGTCAATGACCCCCATCTCGATCAGGTCTTTCGTCCAGTTTCCCTGATCCATTGAGCAAATGCTGAGATGGCCCCTTGTTTTGCTTCTGGACATAAATGTAACTTCATTTTCTGTGCACGTCTTCTAGAATTCAGTGGGAAATACAATTATTCCAATTATCGTTTCCATGTTGTCGCGGCAGGAAGTAATAAGAGCCAAAATTTATTGCTTATTTATCTTTAAAAATAGATTTTATTACATGGGAGTTTTTTTGTTGTTTTTTTCTCCCTTGCAAAATTCAAAATTTATTGCTTATTTACCCTTGAAAATATATTTTTTTACATGGGAGTTTTTTTTTTCTCCCTTTCAAAATTCAAAATTTATTGCTTGTTTATCCTTGAAAATAGATTTTATTACATGGGAGTTTTTTTCCCTTTCAAAAATTCAAAATTTTAAGTAGTATATGACTTAGTGTAGGGATCACAGAATTTTGTACGCAGCTTACAATTCCACTTTTTCCCTATGTGCACGCTCGCTACGTAGTTTTTAAGTGTTTTTTTGACGTAAAAATAAATAAATAAAATAAATAAATAATAGACCAATGGCTTCTTTTTAGCGCATAATTTACGTTACCACTAATCTAGCAGCCGGAAAGCGAAGCTCAACCTATCTCATTCTTGATGGAGATCATAAATATTTACTTTGGTAATATTGAAAATTTCGGAGAATTTTCTCGATATAATTAGAAATACAGTTTTCTAGAACAAATTTCATTAGGAAAAGGTCTTAATATTCTCTCCTTGTGCTAGAGGGGGAATTTTGTAAAAATTGTTCAACATTGCAATTTTCGAAAAACAGTTGAACGTAATGCGTCATTTTTAAAACATCATTTTTTTGTTCGGGCATGATATTAAAATAGCCTACAAAGATTTGACATCAAAATCAACTGTTTGCGCAGGCTTACATTTTCTAATATATTTTCAGATAATTTGTACAGAATTGCTACTTATACCCATCTTGTGAAGGTCCCCAGAATCGTTTTCTGAGTTCGCTTTTGTTGTTAAGTGATCTTTTCATAGTTATTTTAGTGGAAAATAACAATTAATTCATAATCTCTAGTATGAATATTGTAGTACTGCAATTTGTATCTTTTTATTATTTCAAAACACGAAGAGTTTCCTGGGAACACCTCAATTTTATAACCGTTCTTTTCTCTTAAATAGTAAAGAAAAAATGGTTCAGGCTGTGACACAAACCTGTTTGGAAACTCCCCCAATGTTGTGCAACATTACTCAATATATTATCTACATATTCAAAAAATTTTACATACCTTTATTACAAGATGTGTGTTTCAGGTCGAGATATTTAAAAAAACACTGAATATTTAATATTGTAGTTGTGAGAAAAGTCAGAGGTAATTTTGCAATATTAAAATATCAGTGAGTTAATTAAGAACGATAAAGAAAATGCACGATTTCATATGCGTATTTAGATTATTCGGAAAAAGTACTTGAAATGATTTTTGAAAAAATGTTGGAAACGCTGAGTCTATATGTAAATGAATTTCAAGAAAGAAAATATTCATTTTTATTGCAAAACCTTGAGTTCAGATACGTACCTGCCTGCAGAGGAGACGCCGCTCTCTAGGCGCATATTCATCACACACTGTTGTTGCTCCGATGGTCAGCTTCTAAACACGCTGATGGGTGATGGTGCGAGTCCATTTGCGGGTATCAGCAGAAGTCGGATAATTGGGAACACAATGCTGTACAATGCGTTCAGCTCTCGACTCACGAGCACGCCGAGGAAAGGCCATTTTTTTCCATCTACATAATCAACATATTTGGGGGGGTATTTTATGTGCTGGAAAATGGTGGCTAAGGCGTCAAAGCCGAGGGACCTCACTGACATTGCGACTCCGGGTTCTTCACCAGCGACGCGAAAAGGAGGAGGTAGTGACGTATAAAAATTATCACACCTAAAAGTTACAACTGAGATTCTGAAACACGACTTCTGCTATTTCGAACTTCTGAGCGATTCTTTATATGAATTCAAAATCGAAGAATTATGTGCCTGAGTGTCAGTGAGGAGATTGTAGCGTAATAAATTTCACACGCTGCAAACTACTCAGTAACACTCCTAAACACATCTGTACCGAGGGCTCAAAACACAACTTCCTCTTTTGCTGTTTGGAACTTGTCAGCAATTCTTTATATAAATTTGAAATCGTAGAATTGTGTGCGTGAGTGTTAATGAGGAGATTGTAGCGTGATAAAATTCACACGCTGCAAACTACTCAATAACACTCCCAAACACTTTTGTACCGGGGCCTCAAAACACCACTTCCTTTTCTGCTGTCTGGAACCTCCTTTATACTTCAAATCGGAAGAGCGACACATTACGTACCTCACGCAGTATCTCAACGTAGTATGTACCTGCCTTACACAGTACAGATTGTGTAGTTACAGACGTTAAACCTCACACTCTTCTTTCTGACACAATCAAGCACATCTCGTTGAAATTTGCAAGTTGCGTTCTCTTTCTAGTGGGTACGATTTTTTTTTATTTTGAAAGGTCGAAGGAATGCCAAATTTTAATAACATAAAATTCAATTAAATATGCGCTACTTAATAACCAAGAAGAGAATGGACTACTAAATTTTTTGGAGTTTTTTGAAACATGAAACATAATTTTTCTTCCATTACATTTGTGACTGTAATTTTACCATCAGCAACACACCAAAAAAATATACATGAAATCAGATATGATTATGGAGCGATACGATTTTCCACCTATATCATCCTCGCTCAGACTCCGAAACACATCTTTCTCCTGTGCAAATTGAAATTGGTGTTTGATAATTTACGTCAGCTGCAGAAATCTAATTCCCATAGAAGGGAATGAATTTACTAACACTCAACTCGCTTCTTTTTCATGGCAAGGAACACTTTTTTTGTTTGATGTACGTGCTGTTCTTAATATTATAAATCGGTATTTCTGTGATATCATGCAGATGATTCCTTTGCATGCAAGCAAGTAGAATGCAAACGATTTTTGTCTTACCATTTGAAAATTTGGTGTCGGTGTGATTTTTATTGATTACCCGTGAGTTGTTACTTTTTTTGGGAATGTGATATAGTTTAAACACAGACATTCTTGCGTTGCAGTCAATGAGCATCACAAGAAAAGTAACATTATTTTTAACAATGAGACATTATGCATTATTTACCATTTGGACTGTATAAATGAGTATAAACAACCTGTAACAACTATTGTACTACAGCTTCCTGGGTCATGACCCCATCTCGATCAGGTTTTTCGTCCAGTTTCCCTGATCCATTGAGCAAAGGAGATGGCCCTTGTTTTCCTTCTGAACATAAATGTAACTTCATTTTCTGTGCACGTCTTCTAGAATTCAGTGGGAAATACACTATTCAAATTATCATTTTCATGTTGTCGCGGCAGGAAGTAATAAGAGCCAAAATTTATTGCTTATTTATCCTTGAAAATCGATTTTATTGCATGGGAGTTTTTTTGTTGTTTTTTTTTCTCCCTTTCAAAATTCAAAATTTATTGCTTATTTATTCTTGAAAATAGTTTTTATTACATGGGAGTTTTTTTGTTTTTTTTCTCCCTTTTAAAATTCAAAATTTATTGCTTGTTTATCCTTGAAAATAGATTTTATTA
Organism: Teleogryllus occipitalis; assembly: GCA_011170035.1. Classification (NCBI taxonomy): domain Eukaryota; kingdom Metazoa; phylum Arthropoda; class Insecta; order Orthoptera; family Gryllidae; genus Teleogryllus; species Teleogryllus occipitalis. The sequence goes on from BLKR01005277.1 coordinate 6,200, forward strand.
CATGTGAGTTTTTTTCTTTTTCTCCCTTTCAAATTCAAAATTTAAGTAGTATATGACTTAGGTGTAGGGATCACAGAATTTTGAAAATTAGAAAGTTCGCAAGAATAATTCGCACGGAGTTCAATATTTTTAAAATTCCCTTAATTACAATTTTCTTTTATTTATACTGGAAGTTCATTTTTTTATGTATAAAATTTTTAGCCACTGCATCTAATTCAACATTGTAATTTAAGAGTTTTATCACAGCAGAATGTACTAATTTTCTTTAACTCAGATTCTCTGTAGGACACTAACAAATCAAAATGTATGAATAATGGGACTTGATATAATTAATTCTTCCCAAATACAATAATTTAAGAATAAATCAATTCAAAATATCAATAACATTCATGATAATGTTGACCAACACGATCAATAACAGGACAAAATATCAATAACCTTTATTATTGAAAATTACAATCCATGTTCAAAAATCTATCACTAAAAATAAACTATAAAAACCAACAAAGAAAAAAATTGCCACAATAAATAAATAAAGCCTTTCTTGCTCAGGAGTGAATATAACTTACCACTTTCATTGAATTGGTCCTTCCCTTCAAGAATGGATATGAACACATTTATTAATAACCTTGCTTGTGAAAATGCTAAATAAATGTGGAACAGGCATAGGTAAATAAATACTAATTTGAGAAGAAAATAAATAAAATTTAATACACAAATAAAAATAAAATTTATACACTATAAAATGTACACACTATAAAATTAACATCATTAAATTTAACAAACAAATAAAATTTCAGGTCACTTCCCTCAATGTAATATTTTGAGTGAATAACTTGCCATTTTCTTTGAATTGGTCCTTCAAGAACAGAAATGAACACATTTCTAAACGACCTTGCTCGTGAAAATGCTACATATAGCTGGCCAAGTGAGAAAACAGGCGTAGGTAAATAAATACCAACTCGCTCAAGTGTCTGTCCTTGTGACTTGTTAATAGTCATAGTGAAGACAATTCTTAGCGGGAATTATTTTTTACACAACATAAATGGGAGGCTTAAATCAGAAGGACATAACTGAATTCTGGGTATTAAAACAGTCTTCCCTGAATCAATAACTACTGCAGAAATACAGAGGTCATGCAATGCCTTCACAATCATGCGCGTTCCATTTACCAAACCTTCTCTAACATTTAAATTTCTTATTAACATCACAATTGTGTTAATTTTCAGTGTAAGAATATGTGGTGGGAGACCTGATGGAGTTAAACTATTCAAGAATTCTAGAGGATATAACTGGGCAGAGGTGTGATCTTCACTTTCAACACAGTCAATACTATAATATGTTTTAGAAGGACCTTCCACCAAATTTTCAACAATGTCTTTATTAATTTCTAAACAATAGTCATTTTTTGTGCACAGTATTGCAACATTTGTTAGAGCGTCAATATTTCTTTCATTAATTTTGTGGGTAAGAAATACATTGCTTATTAAGTCATCGTAATTGCATATACACTGTGAAGGTATTTCCACCAATTCATCTTGTAAGTGGTGAGATGACAATGTTCCATTTCCTAATTTTAATCACCACTCACTAAATTCTTGATCAGCAGCTGCTCTAATATTTTCTGTAAGTTTTCTTTTTTTAATGAACTTCCAAAATAAACAATTTTTTACACAGTTTTCAACAATGGATAAACGGGTACCATGTCTAATAACTGGAAGGGTCCGTCTAAAATCTCCTCCAAACAGAATAACTTTCCCACCAAACAACAAATCACATTTCATGATATTCTGTAATAATTTATTACAGACAATTAGAGCATTTTTGGAAACCACTGATATTTCATCCCAAATAATTAGTGATGCTTTTGCTTCCACAGAATCCTTCCACCTTTGCTTCCACAGAATCTTCTCTGATTTTGGCCACAGATGATTCATGAAAAGGAACTGGTAATTTAAAAAGAGAATGCGCAGTCACACTACCCTCCAATGTAGTAAACTGAAATTGTCACGAACTGCCAAACGATAGCAATAGTACCGCAGTTGTGTTGTAGAATTCCTAACTGCAGTTCTATATATATATCAACATTCTGAATGCCTGGCTGCCATCCTGAATCACCACAGGGAAACAGGAGTGGATAGCTCATAGGGTCAACATGAGGATTCATGTTCGATATAATGGAAATTCTCTCTGAGCTTTTTGATCTTACTACGAAGTCAAATTTTCCTGGTTCCTCCCCCTCATCAAACATAAAGGCTGCAGCTATTTCCTCCGATACTGGAACATTGTACCGACGCTTATCAAATGAATTTTCCAAGGAGAATTTTAGCTCCATATTTTGAACATGATCCGTAATGTCCTTCATGTGTTGAAAAAGCTGAGCATAAGGATTTATATGGATAATAATTTCCTGTAAATTCTGCATAATATATCTATCACAAAAACGATTTTCATGCCTATATATACGTTTATTTACGGCTTCACTTGCATCTAAAATGAATAAACCTGCATATGATGGCTGAATGTTATTTTCTGGAATCAAAGGCCCAACAGCATGATATATCTGTCCATGAATTTTTAGACAATAAGGCCCTGACCCTCGTAAATGAACAGCATTTAACTGAACAGATGCAAAAGACAGAGCATTATTATACTGCCGTATGCTTTCAAGATAATTTCTTGTTGTCAAATCATTTGCTTCGATTAGCTCTCTAAGAAACTGAGGCACGGCAATTGGTGGTAATTTTATTTTCCCCTTATGGCAACATATAGAAGTATTCTGCTCACCTCGGAAAAGTTTTGCAGAACAATGACATCTATAGTACATTCCACCAACACTGAACAATGGAACTTCACTGTCAGATTTATACTTGTATATTCTGACAACATCATAATTAAGTGGAAGGTCTCTGCTTGCACTTCTATTGCGACGGATGCCATGCGTTTCATCTGCTTGAACTTGCATGTTCATTTGACAGAGCCCGCCTTTCCCGTTTTCTTCTGTCTTCTCTTTCCAGTGTAAGAGGTCTTTTACGTGGCATATTTGTCCTAAATAAAAAAACATCTATGAACATTGAGGATTTAATGTTAATAGAACTAAAATGTAATTCTTAAAATCATAATACATAGTGCTATTTAATTTGCAGAATTTTTTCTTGAATATATTTAATAATCAGAACATATATCTCTAAACTAACCTTTATTTCAAGTCCCTCTGCGCTATTTAAATGCACCAAGATGTAGGCAGAATGAAGGTTGAACCTATCAAAACAAAATATGGGAAATAAAATTGTTGCAAAAATGCATGCTTATATTATAAATAACCGCAAAATTGAGTGAAAACAGTTAATTTAGGTCTGAAGAATAACAAATACAAATATATTAGAAAGAATTTGAAGAGAAAAAGAAACTTTTAAAAGAAATAGAATCTTAAGAAAAAAGTTTTAAGAGATTATCTAACATTACAAAAATAACGTTTAGTCCTAAAAATAAATAAAAAGACATTCATGAACATTGAGGATTTAATGTTACTGGAACTAAAATTTAATACTTAAAATCTTAATACATGCAAATAACAGGAATTTCGAAATTCTAATGGGCCAAGATACAAACGACTGTGGCACTCTTTAGTGTAAAAAAAGATAAAAGTGAGCCATACAAACAATGTAATCTACTGCACATCTTGGAGTATGATGGCAGAATGCAATTGACTTGCAATGTAATTGGATATTACTAACCTTTAACCACTGGTAAACCGCACTGCACGCACTTGAAACTATGCTATTCTGCTGCACCAAGATGGATGCAGAATTAAGCCATGTGCTCGTAAAAAAATCTTGTACCTACCAATTCAAAATATCAAATATAAGACACTAATATAAAAATTGCACAGAACTTATCTCTGCGTGCGATGTAATCGGATACAATATACTAACCTTCGCTGTTGCCAAATTCGCTGCCACTTCTCTGTAACTAAATTCGCTGTTCAACCGCACCGAACCGCACACGAACACCAAATGTATTGGCGCTTTCAAAATTCGCTTTCAGCAGTTACAGGTTCGCCAACTTAAATTTTGCGAAGAACGTTGAGTTCTTGTAACAGTTATTTTTTTGTGAATACCTTATTACACTTGGTTGTCAGTCTGTAACTCAGTAAACTTTTTTACATTCACAACTTTCATTGTTCAATATGTTTATATTTGGCCATGCGCTCGAAGACATGGCGTTATAATAATGATATGCCGCAGGTTCCCCAACTCATATTTTGCGCAGGACGTTGTGTTATTGTTTTAATTATTTTTTTGTAAATAACATTTTAAGAATTACGAAAATGCAAAACTGATTACAATTGCGGAAATAGAAATTTTTTTTACACCGATAAACACCCTGATCATACGAATACATCTAGTGGTTATCTATATTTCAGATCACCATTTTACTGTATTAATTATATGGATAGTAAGTGGGAATTAGAACTTCAACATCGCAAACTTCAAGCAGCGAAAGAAGCTATGAACGAAGACAATGCTGAATCACAGTCAGTTAACAGTGTAGTATGTTTAGCTGCTATGGATCATCAGGAAGAACTGCCATTGTCCATATTAACTCTTAGCGAAATGTCCTACATGCGACAGCTCTCCAATTTTTATCAATGTGTACATGTTGATGAGGATAGAAGTGAAGGGCACATGTTTCTGTGGTATGAAGGAATATGTGGTCGTGGAGGCAACGAGATACTCGTAGCTTCTTATATTTACAAGACATTCACTGGTATAGCCACTGGAAATATAATTTTAAGTATGTGGAGTGATAATTGTGCAGCACAAATTTTTGTTTGTTTGTGTGTATGTATGTTGTTGCTAATGGTACTTTCAATTAAATTAACCACAAATGCTTGGTAAAAGGACATCCGTACATGAGTTGCGATAGGGAATTCGCGAAAATAGAGAAAAAAAGAGGAGAGGTAGATGTGAAGTATCCTTAGGCTTGGTTAAAATGATTGTAACTACTGTGGCAATGTTTTACTGTAACAGTTACAATCATTGCTTCTTCCAAGTCACTTTGATGCAAGAGACAATTTCAAGGATTTCAAAGCTGCAGCTGATTTACTACTAAAAACTTGTAATATACAAATTTCACAAGCAGAGTGGATTATAGTTACAAAAGAAGTAGTAATCAGAAGACAGAACAGAAGTAATCAGCCAGGAGTTGTGAAAGTCAAGAGACATCTCAGTGATGTAGTAGTTTGGGAAGCATTTGTTGCAGACATTTTCGAATATGCAGTTACAGCTTTCATATTCGCTTAGAATCAATAATAAATGTACAAAAATTACGTCAAAGGAATTTACATATGACAGAGGAATGTCTATGTCGATCGACCTCTTTAACGTAAAGCTCCTTTCATTTGGGTCAGCTACAAAGTGAGGGAAACATCCAACAATGTAATAGAACGTCCTATAGTGTCTCATTTTGTATATTACCATACAAGAAACATAGCTCGTGTCATGCGAGGGCCATAAAAGTCCGTTTTTAAGTACCAAGGAGACAGGTTTTCGAGTTATACTCGAAGGTAAAGTATGTTGCGGCGAAAAGTGTGTAGCGGGTTGCACATGCTCCTACTGACTCTCCAATATCATAATTTGCTAGATTTGTTGTTGTTGTTATTGTTATTATTATTATTATTATTATTATTATTATTATTATTATTATTATTATTATTATTATTATTATTATTATTATCATTATTTTGTTTAACGATTTATACACGTAGACATACACCCGCACTTACAGAGGCTCAGTTACATTTATCCCGGGGTGTATGACTCCTTTTTTGGGGATCAGCATTATGCTGAATCCAATTTTTATCCCCCTAGAGTTTCTATACTGCTTATCACGTTGTGAAGCCACAGTGGATCTTATGGGGAATCCGCGCGTTTTTGCCGACGCGACACGTTGGCTTAAGTAAAAAAAAGATTTTATACGAATGTCGATGTGCTGAATTCAAATTTTCAACCAATTTACTTCTCTCGTGTAAGGTTTTCTACGCCTGTAGTTATTAGTGGTTACTACCTGATCTTGAATGGACGGCATAAATCCTTCCGTCTCGCCATAAAGCCCAGCGGTTCTCAAACATTCAGTCGATCTCTTCATATCAATGGAGTTACTACGAAGTGCTACAGCAAACCTGCCATGGAATTCCTTTGATCTCCACTGCTCTATTCGGTCCTCAGGTTTTGGAAAACTTGTATTATGGTCTTCTTGGAGCAGCTTCAGAAGTGTATAGACGTGATCTTGTGAACAGATAGCCGTCATGGAATCGTTGTTGATGAAATAATTTCTGAGCTGTTTTCCTTGCTGGCGACACATAATGTCAGGACTTAACAGTCCACGACCTCTATGATGTTTTGAAAAATAGAGCATTTTGGTGGAACATCGAGGATGATGCATCCGATATTTTGATAGAAGTGCTCTGAAAGCTTCCAAAGATGTCTCAGACCACTTGACAACTCCAAAAGTTTATGATGCTGCTGGAAGAGCCCATGTGTTAATTCCTGTGAATTTGTTTCTCGAATTAATACATGACTTGCAGATTTTGGCAACATGAGAGAGAACCTTTCTTTCCACTTGGTTTCTTATTTTCACCTCTGCAGTTCCTAAGAGCTGCTGGAGGCTCAGAAACTTTGAATATACATACACCTGAAAATCACAATATGTAAGTCTTAAAGAAAGGTAAAATGCATTATAATAATGACCCAAAGTTATTTCCCTAAATGTCTTTATTATTATATCTCATACGGTACGAACTAGTAGGGCGATGTATCGTTACGAGCCCATGTGAGAGAAACATTGCGAACGCTTTTAAATTCCCCCTCGTGAAAAACCGAACTACATATCAGTTGACAGTGGAGGGGAGTAATCTTCCATTTGCACGTTCCCACGCCTATTTACCCGCCCTCTGTAATTGAGATCTATCCGAAGTACAGAATAACACAAAGTAGGGTTCCAATTTGAACTCGTAATTCAATGATCCCGTCCATTCGATCTCAGTAACATTCCACCAGTACATTGATATATTTGGAATCCGTTCATGAAAACTCAAATGAAAACATGTTCTATAATGCTGAATTTCCCTCTCACTAGTATATAATATTCTAAGGATAGATAATAGTTTTTGGCTTTTCCAGAAAAAGAGTGTTCTATTGCTCACAACACCACACACAAAACCATATAAGTGTGCTATTGCTGTATAGGGCACTTTTACACCTCAGTACCAAGTCTAAAATGCTTAACGATTTTCAGTTTTAAAATAATTGTCTACAAAAGACAGGGTTTCATACGATTCCAGTTAGTTTAAATGTATTGTTTCACAATGTAGTACAACCTACATACAAAATGTAGCATCAAGTACACACAAAATGTAGAACATGATAAAAAGCCATCCAGATCTAAATTTTATAGGTCACGTTCCTTAGATAGATCAAAACGTGATCAAATTTACAAAGTACTATAATCATAAAACAATAATGATATGATAATAATTAAAGTATTTAACGAAAGGAGTAGATAAAGAGTGGTATAATTGCATGAGTACTATGTTAAAGAAAACGAGCAACGATAGAAATGAATTTTATTATATACCACAAATTATAGCCCTTTATCCACGTGTTACCTTCAATCTTTTTTCGTTTACATTTAAGAATAATTTAAATTTTAGACAAATTATTGCACATCTTTACCATTCGAGGACGTTGCCATACATTTGATGACGTCGTATTACTTCTAAAAAAGGCCTATTTTAGTAAGCCTTACATTGTGTTTGCAAATGGAAGATATTGAAAATATTTCGGATGAAGTATTAGAGGAAGCTGACAAAGTCATGAAAACATTACTTCTACGAAAAGTTAAGAAAGGTATGAGAATACATGAATAACTATTGACAAGTAAAAAATAGACACTTCTGACACAGCTGGCGTACTTTTTAGAATGACTGAACACACCTGACATTTCTATTTTTTACATTTGTAATATCTGAAGACTGTTTTACATGTAAAACATTTAATTTATTCATGTTAAATCTTTTACGTTGTTTCATTAGTCAGCTAGTGTCAAACTAACATTTACTTCACCAAGTTTGTTTTATTCATTCATTGTTTATATGTAGCTTATGGATGTGCGTAATCTGTGATGTAGTAAATTTTTGTATATGTTTCAGTTTTGTTCATGTATGCCGACTGGAAATACTTTGCCCACATCTGTTTTATAGTGACTTAATTAAACGATAGTGATCCTTTTTTTTTTTTTTTTTTTTTTTGAATTCTGATGCAAAGTTGTAGTTTTAATTGTACGGAGTAGTTTTAATTGCACGCATGCAATTAAATAGTATAGTGAAAAACAACGATTTTGCATGGAGTTATTTGGCATATTTAGTGAATTAATCGAAAAAATATGCTAATTTATAACGGTAAAGGCATGATTCTCGTTTCAATCAAGAAAATATGTTCTTCTAGCTGCTACCTATCAAATGTTTTCACTATGCTCAACATTCGGAAATACTTTACAGAAAAATATTTACATTCATGTAAGTTAGTAAAAATAAATATAGAACAGTGTCCTTCTGTAAGAAAATTATAAATCTGTTTGTCTAGACTTCAGACATTTTCTTCTTTACATACACTTAAAAAAATACAAAAGGACTGCCCGGGCAACACAGACTTTGTTTCGTAGCGTAGTTTGCTCGTAATGCCTTTAAGCTTAAATATTTTCCGACTCATGGTTTAACAAGTGAGCGGGATAAAAGCCGTGAAAGCTTTAGAAACAGTGACGTTTGCAAATGCACAAACTATTCCAGTAGTTTGTCGTTTCTACCCACACACGCGTTCGGTTTCTCTACACGAGGAACAACTCTCGTCTGCCATCTTTGCCGAATTTCCACTGCGATCCCCATTGCCGTTGCATAAATAGACACTCCTATATTTTCGCTGCTACCAATCTCAACACAATATATAATACTGCATCGATAACTTTTATTTCCAAGATCACAACGTTCGACGTCTTGCATGCATCCTACAACTACGACAAGTAGTGTATGACTTAATGAAGTCTGACATATTTCATATTTTCTGCTTCCATTATCTTTGAGATCACTGGTTTTATCTATTATTTTTGACAATTTTTTATGTTTCCTGTACCAATTTCCCAGAATGATTATCATTAGGACTCTTTGAACGATCATCCTTAGGAAAGATATATCACCATTATGTCATAATTATCAATTATGCCATCATTGTCGTTCCAACCTCTATTGCCATCACTGTTATCATTGCACACCGCCACCTCGCCGTCGCCACCATCCACATCAACTGCCCCCCCACCCCGCCCCCAACCTGCCCCTCGAGATGCGCCGGAGCAGCCTGGCCATTTGGAAGTCCGGGGTTCGAGGAGCGAGTTTTCCTTTTATCAGGCGCCGCCATACGGGCTTTGCGCCGGCTGACCTAAGCCGGGCGCGTTCATTGAATCAGGCGGGATTAGCGAGCGGCCCTTGAGGCGCAGAAAGGGCGAGGCGGTGCCCGCTTCCCAGACACTGTCCGGATTCCATTCCCCGCCCCCGCCCGGCCGCCGCCCCCTCGCCCTGCGATGCCCCGACCCGCTCCGCCCTCCTGGGCCCTTCCGCCCCGTCCCCGCTTCGCTGCCGGGCCCTGCATTGCCCCCCCCCCCCGCACTGTGCTGCACCACATCATCATAAGCTGCCTCGCCCCCCGACCCTTCCCGTCCTCACCACGCTGTGTTTGCTCACCCTGCTTGGCCCCACTTTCCCGTTCGTCGCGCATTTTCCCTTCGGCGTACCCCTCGTGCGGCGTTCCGTTACGCAATATTCACACACGTCCCTCATTATGTTGCAACGCTTCACATAACAACAAAAAGATGCGTATAAACTATTGTAAATAACAATCAGTAGCATTTGTATTTTAGGCAAAAGTGGGCGAACATTTATCGTTTTAAAATGATCAAATTTAACGTTATTTTTCTTAATACGTCTTCTCCTCATCTTCAGCTTTTTCTTCTTCTCCTCATCACTATCATCCTCATCAATGTATTTCTTATTTGTTGTTGTTTTTCTTCTTCTTTTTCTTCTGGTAGCGTCTTGTGCTTTCGCAATTTTGGTGACTAACCATCCGAGATCTCGCAGTTGGATTTATTGCACAATAATGAAGTACGAAGTGACGATTGTGGTGGATTACTCTTTGCGTCAACGTCAGAGTAACGAGGTAAAACATCTGTTTTCGATGGGACCCAAATTTACAAAGTTGGACGCATCGTTGCCATTGCAGACATCTTCACCATGTGATTGATCACTAAATTGAACTATAAGTTGTAGTGACCGTAAATAAGGACGTCTCTAAATATTTTAAAATGCGTCCCCCTAGAATAGAAGTTACACAATTATTACTACTTCCGCATTATACGAAACTTTCAAAAACTCTCACAATTACAATTCATTAGAGTCACACATCCTTTGCACATTACGCTCAAAATTGTGCCATGAAATGCTCGGGAAGGAAAAGGAGACTGAGAAAGAACTCGAAGAAATTGACGCTGTTGAAGTTGTGGTCAAGTGCATGTTACCAGGTTCATCAAAAACATATCCTGCCCCTACATATGCCATTACTAAAATTTTGTAAGGAAAGAAGGTACAGAGATGCTCATAAAACTCAATAATGGCTTACCTAGAATTACTTACATGAATAAACTGTTTAAATTCGTATAAAATGTTTTCTTTTATTAGTAATATGCACAATGTACTCGTCTCGGAGAGAAAAAAGTGGCATTTTTCTTCCTCTCTTTGGAATATAGAGGAGAATTTCAAAACTATTTCACTCATTTCTTTTCAGAAAAAGTTGTTTAAAAGGCCTAAAAAGAGCAGTCTGAAAAAGTGCATGGCAATCTCTGATTTAAAACTAGCATGAATCCTTATTTCACCTTTAGGAAATAAATTCTCATTTTTTTCATTTTTTAAATTCCGCAGGTCGACGTGCAGATTGGCGAAGGATCTCCCATCTCTTGGGGGAAGACCACCACCATCTCCCACGATAAAACATGTCCTAAACTTACGGAAATAATGACCTGAGTATTCGGCCCGCCCAAAAACCCAATGCCCAATCGTCATGCTGTAGTCTAAAATGTGCTTCAAAGCGGTTACTAGCTGATGAACATTAAGCAACTAGTTCGCGAATGAGACAGATTCGGACATTAGCCTAACGCATGCACCAAACATCTCAAATTGGACCTCCGTCGACTTCTTTCTATTTCGACTTTGAGTGGAATGTGAAAGCACAAAATATAATTTCGATAGGACGAAAATGTCAATTTTTCGTTCGATAGTTATTGTATGGTGCACATAATTTACACATGTAAAATATTTTAGAAATTAAGATCATCAATTAGAAATTCTTCGATTTTAAAAGTAACTTCACAGCCCATAGTAATCATTGTGGTTGTGGTGAAATAAAACGTACGATGAGTTCGTACAAGCGTAAGGCAAGAATAAAGTAATATATTTTTGTTGCTAGTTTCATTAACTTTTTTATAGGTTTATATCTCGAATCTAAATCAAATTGAGTGAATTCAGTCTTTCTAATAAAAATTGATGAATAATATGGCATTTCATTAAAAAATGCTTCTCTGAAACTAGTTCTAAATCTTTCTGTAATAATTGATTGATACAGTCCCCATTTCTGAAATTTTCCCTTTTGTTTCATTATTGGATTTTTGAATTACCGATGACACTTGCATTTTAATTTTCAATACACTCCATAATAATTAATTCCGTCGACCAACATCGCAGCGTGACTGGAAAGCGTACCACATTATAAGACAGAAACAAAATTACACTACTGAACGTAATACGCATATCTTCTTCCTTCCAATAAAAGCCCCTTCCCTTCGGAAATACGTATTTTCTATCGAAGCCGATTGGGACATTAGTATTCGAGCCGGCGACCGGGACGACACCGGGCCCGTGGTCTTAAGCAACAGCCGCGACCACTAACCACAGAATCTAAGCGCGTGTGTAGAACGACTTGTGTTCATTCCGAACACGTTCTGGAAACACAAGGAGGTTCAAATTGGGAACTTGGCTGCAGGGCGCAGGCTCGCGGGGCGGGGGTGGGGGTGGGGATGGCCCCCGCGCACTTTTCAGAACGCACTCTCCTCGCGTCGCCGGGTTCTCCCGCCTGGGGGCGCCACCGCCCCGCGCCCGCCCCGCGCCCGCCCCGCGCCCGCCCCGCGCCCGCCCCGCGCCCGCCCCGCGCCCGCCCCGCGCCCGCCCCGCGCCCGCCCCGCGCCCGCCCCGCGCCCGCCCCGCGCCCGCCCCGCGCCGGCCCCGCGCCCGCCCCGCGCCCGCCCCGCGCCCGCCCCGCGCCCGCCCCGCGCCCGCCCCGCGCCCGCCCCGCGCCCGCCCCGCGCCCGCCCCGCGCCCGCCCCGCGCCCGCCCCGCGCCCGCCCCGCGCCCGCCCCGCGCCCGCCCCGCGCTGGGGCGCTCCCCCGCCGCGCACGCTGGCCGCAAACGACGATCTGCGCGGGCACAGACTCACGCTTCTGGCTTCACCCACTACTTCCAAATGCTTTGGCCAATTGGCGCCGCCGCAATGCTTCGTTTCGTACCTCTGCTTCTGTTGCCACAGGACAAATCAATGTACGGTATTTTTTAGTTCTTTCTCTTAAATAAATGCTAATAAGTAAGTCCATGTCCTAGAAAAATGTGACTCTCCAAATCATAGAAATAGCCATTGAACTGCACGTATTCCACTTTTCTCCTTTTGACATTAATTAAAATAATGAAAGAAAACGTTCCATGTTTTTGTATTTACGTTATATTACTTAGGAACGTCATTTTTTATTAAGGAGACTTATAATATTACTAAGGAGTGTCCATAACAATTTACTTTCTTTCATTTTTCTTCAGTCACATTACCTACGTTTCTCAAAACCTCACAATTTTTAAATGCTTATCCCATTAAAATATTAATTTTCTCTTGCGGGATTCTTTCTCAGTGCGGTTTTTTTAGTGCACAAGAACTACACCGTATAATATATTCTTGTAATCTTTAGAGGGTGATATATTCACTACTCAGCAACGTTTAGTAAAAGTAGGTCCAGGATACACTTCTGCAAAGGTGATGTTGATATTTAAAATTTTCTATACGAAGTCGCAAAAGACGTCGCTGCTCCAATGTTCTTTCGACTTTAAGCAAGCCTTGCCCAAATCATTGCTTATTAAGCCACTGTTCTCTCCATTTATATCCTCTGCACTCCCTTCTACGTATGTTTCCCTAAAACGTCGATGTGTGTAATCATAAGCCCACACATCTGTGTTATGAGGGTTATATGCTCTGCACATTATTTAAGAAAGATGGAGATGATTTTTGACTACATCAAAAAGGTATTAACATTTGTATCTACTATATTAAACAAAAATTATGTGTAAACATTTTCATCAGTTAAGGAAGAAATGAACATAATAATAAAATTGTACCGAAATATTCGGACCTGGTAAAAAATAAACGAGTTTCATGTAATTTAATTTTCTTTGACTAAGACATGGATGACTACCATTTTTATTTTATTCTTTGTGAGCACTTATTACATCATACGTTGTGAATATCGTTTATAAATATTCATAATAGCAACAATTGGTACCAACTGATTCGTTGTAGTCAGAGCCTAATAACTTTATCCCTAATGTAATAATAATATTTTTCATTTTTGTATATATTTACTTTTGTATTTTTATAACTAATTAAATGTTGTATACATTTTTAACCAGATATTCATATAATTGAAAGCTCTGGGGGAAATGCTTTGAAATACATGAACACAAAGAGCATTTAATAAATTACTTACACTTCAAGGGTTTTTTGATACGCATTACAGCAATTCGTTACACATATTAAAATTGCGACATTCACTCGACTGAATTCGAAAGCATCTATGATGTGATTCAAGTTTGTTAAGGTACTATTTTATGATTAACATCGTTACATTATTTCTTGAATATTAAATTTTTATTTAGAATCATTTACTATTTTCATTTATTCCTTTCAAAGTTAAAATTGTTGAATCTAGATATTTTTTTAAAGTACGTACTCTCGAAAAATAATTTGGATCATGAAATTTTCGGTGTATCCAAAATATTCAGTCGAATATAAATTGCCAATAATTGTTAAAAATATTTTATGTAAGGCGAATCTGTAGGCTGCCTTGACTTTTGGAAGACTATATCTATTATAAATTGGCAATTTTTCTACATTCTTCATTCTTGTGGTGAATCCCAAACGAAATCAATAATAATAAGACGATAACAAAGAGAAGAAATGCGCCTTGCCCTCGGCCGCATCCACTCTCGCCCACTGTCCGGCGGGGCAGCGGCGGGGCGAAGGGCGGGGTGGGGGCGGGGACGGGGGAGGAGGGTCGTGGGCGGCGAAGGGCGACCGCTCCGCCGCCGGCGGGATGAAAGACAGACAACCAGAAAGTATACTGTAACTTTTTTCTTCCCTCTTCCTTGCCGGTTCAATTCCCACGGCGTCACGCCTGCGATTCCGCCGCGGGACTGCCAGAGCGGAGGCGGGAGCGAGGGCGACGTCGGCGGCGGCGGTGTGGGTGGTGGTGGTGGTGGTGGTTTGAAAAAGCGAGGCGCGGTGGCGGCCGCGTGCCCGCCGTGATGGCGACCCGGGTTGCGAAGCGGGCTCAGTGCCTTTTCCGCCGCACCGAGCGGAATATGCTGCGAGTCCTCCCGGTCATTGCCGACTTGCGCGGCTTTCCTCCCTGCGCTCCGCCTTGGCCGGGCTGCGCAGGCGAGAGCGCGCATTCTAGTGCCAGTAGTTTATAAACGAATTCAGCCCGAGCGTGCGCCAGGCGGAGGAGCTTGCGAGCGCGAGAGCCCGAGCCGTGCCGCGTAAACTTCTCCGAATTCCAACGGATTCCACTTTTTATTCTTCGATGTTTTCCAATTTTTGTTGTATACACATCCATTACCGTTTCTTTCGCTCTTTTCATTTCGTTTTTTTATTGCTTGATGGTTGTTTAGAAACTGTTTTGCTTCCGGTGACGGAAGTATCTTCGTTTTATCTTGAGCTACTGAGGTAAATTTCGAAGCAATTCTTGAACGAAGAAATCTCTCTTTAAGTGTATGCATGCCGCCCAAGAAAATTGTAGACGTTGCTTTTAGTGGTAAGGAATGAATCAATACAGAAGACGAAACGGAGGAAAAAAACTAATATTGCTAAGTTCTAAGAAAAGATGAAAAGCAGCTAAGACGGTAAGAGATGGGAAAATAAAGAACAGAAAATTTAAAAATAATTAATAAAGCGCCTGCGAGTGAATGAAAGCAAGCGTGGTTAAGAAGAATGGACAAAATATTTTTAATATAAGTAGAGAGAGAGAGTAAATGGTGAAATATATGATAGAGAAAATAGAGGCTAACACCTCAATTAAAAGATGACAAGCAAATGAAACGGAAGGCGGAATCTGATTAGGTGGAGGGACGAAAACAGACCTAGGAAAATGGGGAGCGAAAACGTTTGAAGAAAGTGACTCAACAATCCACTAAAAGAAAACGAAAACCCGCGTGAGTGAAAAGAATCGACAAATTGGAGAACGTAAGTGCAGGAGGAGGGAGCTCCAGCGCGTGTGAGTGGACGCGGCGGCGGGCGAGGGAAGGCGGGATGGCGAGATGGAAGGCGGGCGTCGCGGGCCGCGCGTCGCTTAAAAAGCTAATTACCTGTCTGGAGTGGAGGCGCCCGGAGCGCACTAAGACGTTGCTAATTAAATGCTTGCGCTCCTCTCGTGCAATTTGAGCGTGGGGAGGGTCTGGCGCGGGCTAGGACTGGGCGTGGTGGTGCAGGGAGGAAAAGAGCGGGCAGAGCAGTGAGAGAGGGGAAGGGACAGGAGACCGTGGGTCGTAGAAGGGGAAGAGGAATAGGGCAATGGGTGAGGAGAGATGGAGCGAGGCAGGGAAGACGTCGAGGGGCGAAGTGAGGTGGAATGGTGTAGGGTGGATGAGGGAGCATGGGACGCGATGCAGCAGTAGATGCGTGTCCAGATGAGTGGGCCGAGGTTTTGGCGAAGGAGGGCGGGACAGGGGTGCGGGGTAGTGTGGAGATGTGTGGGCGAGAAGAGTGAAGGGGTGGGGAGGAGCGGGAAGGAGAGGAGAGGAGTGTGAGGGGAAGGAATGGGGGGTTGTGCGGGGATGGGAAGGGAAGAGGGAGGGGGAGCGGGAATGATGAGTTCGGGGCGGGGAGAGGATCGTCAGAGAGGGTCTGGTAGGTGAGGAGTGTAGGGCGGAAAGGGGGAGAAGAGCGGGTCGAGAAGAGCAATGAGGCGGAGTGGTGGGCGGGGCGGGAGGGTGGGAGTGAGGCGGAGCGGGACGCAGCGTAGCCGCGGGCTGCGCGCCGGAGTGGTGTCCTGGATCCGAGTCCCGCTTCGACAGTGAGACAACGCAGCGCCTGCGACTGACGTTGCTGCAGGACGTCGGGAAAGGTCAGCTGGAGCTGTCGTGGCAGCGAGCCCTCTCACTCTTTTTTATCAATTTCCCTTGTAGAGATAAGCTATACATCCGATTCCATTGTATTAAAGCCAAATGTCTTTAATTTCATGTAGTTTTCTCTCGATATATACTCTTTTAAAAACTGTTTTTTCAGTTTTATATCACAATTTTGTTTCCTTCCACTCAGAACAATGATACCCAACAGTGAGTGGGATTATGAGATCGCCGCTAGATCACAAACATCAAAGAAAACTTCACCCAAAGACTAAATCAGTTACAAGCATGTCAAACTTTTTTTTTTCTTAAATCATAAAGAAATGTTCCTTTGTGTCTTCATAAAATGCTATAATTCAATATTTAGTATTAATGTTTGTAGCAAAATAACAAAACAGTATAAGAGTTCTATCGCACTAAATGAATCTGAAAATAACATATAACGCATCAGCCAGTGTCTTCTCACATCAAAATATAAATTGTAGGTCAGAATTATGATTTAAGAATTTCTAAAATAGAGCTGAGTGTTTTGGGGAATTAACTGCAGCGGTGAGGTGTCATCCAGATAAACTGTTCTATCCTTCGGAGAGCAAAAATAGAACATGATAAGGCTAAAATAAAATATTTTTTAAGCCAGACTTAGCCTCCTGTCGGGTTCAGAGATCGTGGGGTGTTAGCACTTAAGCCATCATGAACCCCCTTTGCCTTATCGACTCCGGGACACGGAGTTCGCGATCCAGATGTTTATTCACTTCGTTAACACACCGTCGAGTTTGGTCCCTTTTTCAGAAAACTCTTTTCATGCGATTCGCTACTGTACATGGCTTTCGCATTACCTCACCACTCGACCGCCTAGGGAAAGTTTGACGCCGGAGAGAACCCTATTCTGCAGCAACTGGGCTGCAATTAACACTTTTAGGTTAAGGGATTATGAACCACGTAAGTACAAAAATAAATTAATTTCACGCATTTTCATGTTTTGCTACCCCTTGTATTCATAACAACCCACTAATTTCATGACTTGTAATGATTAAAAATTTCATAATGATGAAGTATTATAATTATATTTTATTTGTTTGGTTTTGAGATGTTAGTTTTAGGTAAAATACAAAACAATATTTGAAACGTTATTTATTTGAAAATATTCAAATACAGTACACTCTTTCATCTCTTTTTCAAGATATACGTAGGTACTTTTTGAAATGCCTTTGTTGAATTTGTGAACCATCTCCTCGTTTTCTTGCGTAAAATATAGTTAATCGTTTATTTTCAGAACTGTAGGTGCGACTCTAGAAGGTTCAGTAGATAAGTACATGGAAGATATTAATTTCAGGCCGAAGAGGTAGATGGATGGCTCAGGGCAACCACGGGGACGCACGACCACCTCCCTGGGCATAATGTGCACCAACTCTCAAGGGACTAATGTCCATAACAATTGATGCACCACACAAAGTAGTCAATTAAAAGAAGGGATAGAGTAAAATATTCAGAATATTTTACTCTATCCCCCCTTATCATTAAGATAAATGCAAATCTCTCTCGATAGAGTGAGATTGTGCCACACATAAATAACTATACTTACCATCTCACCAAAGGTACAAAGGATTTGTGTATAGAAATTGAAACATGACGTTAGAAGAACATACATGTAAAAGTTTCCAGATACTATCTCGATAAATATGGCTTCCAAACTTTAAGAAAACTTAAAATATGGCGCATTTTCACCCCCTCTGACGGTGTATCCAAAAAAATTAAACAAAATAAATTGTATAAGAGAGCCATTTATTAATTCAATTTGAATTCAGATGTACAGAACTTCCAATACAATTCCAATGAACGAGTCATAATACTAATGTCATTATTTTCTCCTCGTAAATCAAAACTCTGTAACTGCCTTTCCAATTATTTCCGTACTGTTCCTTTGATCTAGATAGAGGGAGCTACTTTTGCCAATTCCACATTCGTCAACTACGCAGTTCTTCCAGCGCACAGCGGAATTCCCAAACCTCACACTACCTGCCATCTGCATTTCGTTACCTTCCCTCTTCATTTCCACTGTCCACCTCCTAATCACGCACAGAACTCGTTCCGCGCCTACACACCGCCCCGCCCCCTTCTCCTGCCTGTCTCCGCAAATGAGTTTCCCCTTCCCGAACGGGTTAGCGAATTGGACCTCTCTCAAAGCGCTCTCCCTTATCAACGCCGTTGTTTAATAGGGAATTCTGAGGCCCATATTTCACCACGGTGATCAAAGAGTGGCCGGAATTCGCAGTGTAAAACCATTAACAGAATCTTTCTTTCTCTCTCACCCTCCCTCCCTGCGTTCACCTCACCCTGTGTATATTTTTCTCCGTCTCGTTCTTTTCTCTTCCTTAACAAGGAGCCTATTGTCGGGGTGGACGCGAGGAGCGTTGGAGGTGAGACAAAGGAGTGATTGAGAAGCTGCGCTCCCGTAATTTAATCCCGAGGAGGTTCCTTCTCTACCTGGGTGCTGCGCTAGCGTGGGCGTAGGGGGCTGACCGCTCGGGTCCCCAGTGTCCAGGCCGCCGCTCCCTCTGTGAGGGCCTACGGTGATTAGTGCGGGTTATGTATATTAAGTACTGCCCAGGGCGCGCGGATAAGGGAAATGAACTCCTCTTGGAGATCGCCGGATCGTCGGGGGAAGCAGATCCTCTTAATTGTTCTGGGTAAATCTATGATACTCGCCTTCGGTAGGGCTCTTTGATGGTCGCCCAGGGAAGAGGGCGCTTTGTTGGGGGATTGCTTTTGCATTCTTAACTTAAAGTAGGAAGAAACTTACATTAAAAAATTACTTTATACGATTATATTAATTCTTTGAAAGGGGGCCACACAGAAAAGTAAATGCAGATACTAAACCAGTGTATTGTTTTTGTAAATAATAAAAAAGTTGTAAAAGAAAAATCGTCTTTACTAAAATATAAACACCGGTTGTTGAAAAGTACAACACTGAAATGTTATTTATTGTAAATATTTGAAAAATGTTATATTTAAATTAGTTAATTTTGAATATCATGAAAACAGTGTACTGACGTTATTTGTTAATTTGTTATAAGTTTTGAAAAAAAATCCTGGGAAGTTCACCTGATCCTGCTTCAGGGCTAGTATCCATGTTACTTTCCTGTCTCGTGCCACCTCCCATCCTGTTCATAAGTGCTCCGGAGCGCTTAGTAAAATCACGACCTTTAACTAAAGATAACGAACTTCCAGTTCTTATTCTGAATAGAGAAATGATGAACTGTTCATCTCACGGTATACACTAGCAGTGGTGAATTCTTACTATAATTTAATATTTATCTAGTATTTTATTTATTTATTTATTTATTTATTTATTTACGTCAAAAAACAGTTAAAACTGCGTATGACGTGCTATGGGGAAAAGTGAATTGTGTGCACATTTTCAAAATTCTGTGATCCCTACACTAAGTCATATACTACTTAAATTTTGAAGGAGGAAAAAAAGCTCCGATGTAATAAAACCTATTTTCAAGGATAAATAAGCAATAAATTTTGGCTCTTATCCATGTTGTCCTTCGGAATAATACTTTCTGTCGCGACAACAGGGAAACGATAATTTGAATAATTGTATTTCCCACTGAATTCTAGAAGACGTGCACAGAAAATGAAGTTACATTTATGTCCAGAAACAAAACAAGGGGCCATCTCAGCATTTGCTCAATGGATAGTATTTTCTAATTTTCGTGACCTTTGATAGTGTGCTCAGTGAAGTGACTGTCGGGGCTGAAAATCCAAAAACGCGACCTAAAATTTTTTGTGCACCAGAATTAGTCAATGCCGACAATAAAAAAAACTACAATAGAAAACCAGTTAGTAAGTGATACTGGGACAAATTCATTCAAGATAAACAGAATTCACTGAATCCAGAAAATATATTTTTTTAAATTTATATCCTACCCATTCGGCTCTCCAGGCCTTTTAGGGGTTATTATTTACAAAATATACATTACATGAGGAACATAACAGTTTCCTTAAGTACATCAGGGTACAAGTACACTTACTTCTTGAATTTATACTTTAATCTATATACAGGATCCTATTTACATTTAATACAAGAATATAACCCAGCAAAATATCACACTTGTCAGTAATACATATATTCAGTTATTACAATTACATATGTTTATAACCTTATCACCAACTATTCATGGCTGCTTTAAGCGATATTTTGGAAACCGTGACAATATCCTGGATGGTGTGTAAGCTGTACGGTCAAGGTTGAAAGTTCTTTTGCTGAGGCAAGCTTCAAGCTGTAAATAGCATCCTCAGTTCACTAACAGCTATATATAATGCATGTTTTAGACTCGACTACTTTCCAAACTCCTGGAAAACTGCACTTATCCTGCCAATTCCTAAACCCAACACAGATCAAACTGAACCTGAAAATTTCAGACCAATTAGTTTGCTGCCAAATTTTTCAAAAATCTTTGAAAGGGCAATTTTAACGAGGATTAATAAATTTTTAAATCAAAATAATATTCTTCCTAGTAGTCAATTTGGTTTCAGACATAACCATTCTACTACGCATCAATTGTTACGTTTAACAGACTATATTGCCACCAATTTCCAAAAATTACGTCATACTCTTGCTATATTTCTAGATGTAAAAAAAGCATTTGATAAAATCTGGCATGATGGATTACTTTTTAAATTGAGAAATATTGGTTTCCCAAATTACTTACAAAACATAATAAAATCCTTTTTAGTTAATCGAAGATTCAAAGTTCAAATAAATAACACTCTCTCAACTGATCACAATATACAAGCTGGACTTCCCCAAGGATCTCCTTTATCACCTATGCTCTTTAATGTTTTTATTTCTGATATGCCTTACCTCTTACACTCAGAAATTGCCTTATTTGCAGACGACACTGCAATATTTACCACTCATAGTGATCTTCTTCTAGGTAGAGACAATCTCCAAGATGACCTAAATCTCCTCATGTCTTGGTTCAATGATTGGCAAATAAAAATAAATCACCAAAAATCTCAAGCAAAAATTTTCTCCTTAAAACGGATTCATCCCACATATCCCTTAATAATTAATAACCATGCAGTTAAATGGCTTCCAAATGACACCCCTGTTAAATATCTTGGACTTCAAATAGATACCAAATTAACCTGGAAAAACCACATAACATCAATAGCTAATAACACACATATAAAAATACTAAAATTGTATCCATTCATAAATAGAAAATCAAAATTATCAATAGAATCAGCATTAATAATATTTAAATACATTATACGACCTTCACTGACCTACGCCTGCCCAATTTGGGGAGGTGCCGCTAAAAACAACCTTCAAAAAACTGGAAGTACTGCAAAATAAATTTTTAAGAAATGTTTTAAAAGCTCCATGGTATATCAGAAATGATCAAATTTTAAAAGAACTATCTATAGAACCTCTGAAAACTTGGATTCTAAAACTTTCTTCTAATTTCTACTCTTCTCTTTCATCTTGCCCAGCCACTCCTTTGTACACTCTAGGTAAATCAGCCAATCTTTTTCCACGAATAAAATCAAGATATTCTAAAGACCTACTACATCCTCCTTAATTAGCTGTAAAGCAGGTTACAACATTTCTAAATTAAATATTTATGTTTCTAATTCAAATATTGTATGTATTTTTCGGAAGGACCCTTCCTGGGTATCCTTAGTTGTTATTGTTTATATTGTAAATATTAGTCTTCTACCATTGTTCATGCATGATGAAATGTAATTACACAAAATTGTATACTATGTATCATAAAAACCCCTTGAAAGGCATAATAATGTCGAACAAGGAAATAAAAAGAAAAAAGCTGTAAATAAAAAACAATCAGTGGTTAATTTATGTACGCAACTAATGGTTAATTCCCTTTGGCTTTGTTCATTAGGAATAAACTAGGGAGCTTTGGTAACCACTCTTAGGAATTTGTTTTGAATGTTTTGAATGTTTCTAATTTGTTAATATGTTAAAACTTGAGGCGTTATAAATCTTTTAAGCGAGAAAATTTTAGCTTGTGATTTGTTAGGGTTTGTAGAAAATGTAATTGAAATACTATTCTGACCATTTATTAGAAATAAACACAACCATTTTTTTCGAATAAATTATCCCCGATAAACGGATTATTAATGTTTTCTCACACTTTTTCGAGGTTAGTGGTCTGTTAATTTTCATACGTTCCGAATTCGCTTTGCATTTGTTTACGTGAAGCCATTGGCGTCGAGATGGTGGTTGAACCTTGAGTTGGTTGAGGCTGTTGCTTGGAGAACGATTTAATTTTCCGATTCCCGAGTATCTGTCTTATCGGAACAACAGAATAATATCTTGAGTTGTATCATATGTGCAAGCTACCTTCATGGCAAAGGACATTCAACACGATCTCGCGCCAACGACCATGCCCATTACTCTTGAAAAAATGTGAATTAAATTAACAGTAAATATAAATACTACCGAAATTATAATCTATACATCTATAAACCATCTAAATTATAATATACATCTATAAACCTCCCAACAAAGATTTCCCACTAAATAAATACTCTAGATTTCTTCCACAAAAAATCGTTCAAAACTTGACATTCTGAAATTAAAAAACTTATTTGTAACGTAAATGTCGGATCTAAACCCATTGCTGGGACAGGATAGAGGAACAAAGATCTGAGCGCAAACCACTCTCTCTACAATCAATCAATACTCTACATAAAGACCCCAACAAACAGTGTGTTATCAAATTAATATTTTAATGGTTTTTTAATAATATGCTTCCGTACTTTACACATGAACGATAGAGTTGTTCACCATTAATCGAGAGATACTTAACCATTTCCCACACAATGCTTAAAGAAATACTTTCGAAGGATAAAAAGAGAAACATATCACAGGGGAGTAATTCGGATGCTTCAGATTCTGTCCCTCTGCTTTTAAACCAGACCGAGAAAATATTAAATTCCTTGTTTTCATTTTCATTTCATTAAGTAATTCTGAACAGACACTCCAGGTACGTTACGTTACTCAAATCGAATATTTGGAGGAAGTATAGTACCTCGTCAGTGAGCGTGTTTGTTTTCCTGGGTGCTCGAACAGTTTTTCGTTGCCTTAGTCTTAGCCGTTGAGTGCCTTTAATTACTAATTTTAAACTTTATCACTTTTTATTTAAAGCTATTATGAGAAACTGATATTTTAAATTATATACTCACAAAAACATATTCTTTAATAAAATTTTCATATACGATCTAATAAAATTTTCATATCCGTACAGTGTCAATAGAAATTGACTTAGACCCTATAATTTTCTTCAGATATTTTTTCGAAAATAATTTTTAAATCAAACATGTAATCAGAATTTTCAAAACATTATATTATAAAGTGAATATTTTTAATAAGAAGATAGAACTTATTTAAAACCATTTCAAGCATTAAAATACTGGAAAATTAAACTGTAAAAACACTTTTCGTGTTTAGAGGTTGTTTAATGAACAGTGGTTGTGTAGTGAACACAGGTGCCAACTCCATGAAAACAACTTCGCCCCATCCCCACAATAAAATAAACAGGGAATATCCCCTTTATTGATTGATTGATTGATTATTTCGTGTTTTAGGGAGCGTTAACTGCTTTGGTCATTAGTCCCGTTAGTGGAGTGTATGTTTTTCTCGGGAGATGGCAGTGATCTTCCGCCGCTGGATGGCGAGATCCGGAGCCGACCTACCGTCGGCTAGTGGAGTTTCCCCATAACCAGGACTCTCCCATCAGCAGGGCACCGTCCCAGCCCGGACAAGCTCTAAGCTCATGTGTGATAGTGTTGTGCATGTTAGTGTAAGTGTGTGTGTAAGGGGAAAGGATAGGACAAGGAAAAGGAAGGACAGATCGCGCGCGATCTGTGGCCCGTTTGGTATGGTACTGCTTCGGCATTCGCCTGGTGTTGATCGGAGAAACCACGGAAAACTACCGACCAGAGCAGTCGGCAGCTAGAATTCTCATCCAGACAGCGACTGAATTCGACCTAGCTGAAAAGCTAGTGTCGAACTGCCGCCACCAGGACTCGAACCTAGGACCTCCCGGTCAGAGGCGCTGCAATGACATCAGTTGAAATGTCCCCCTTAAAATTGGGCAAAAAAATTAAATAAAGTATTATTGTCAATGAAACGTTTGAAAAATTGTCGGAGATTTCATGGCAAATCAGATATATTAGGATGATTTAAGGTGTCCGGAAACTACCGTGAATAAAAATACCACCCAGTCTATTGAATTTCATGAAGAATGGCATATCCAGACTAAAGAATTTGTGTTTCGTTTCTGCCACAGAAAAATCGTGATCGACATCAATGATCAGAATGAAGCTCAAGGATTCGAGTGCTGGTAGTGATTAGCGAGTTCCGGAACCGAGTTGCAAAGGGTACAACATTGCCAAGTCACAGGAAGAATACCGTTTTCAAACTGAAACTCAAACCCTAAGAAATAAGATCGGAAACAAACCACCTTGTTTTTTGGCAACTGAGTGAAACGAAAATGATCGCGAAATGATATTACACGTTGAAATTCATTTTCATAGACTGGGGTTCAGAGACGTGAATGTCGATGTCGTCTACCATCCAGTATTAGAACCTCAACTGAGAGCAAAAGAGGCTTGAACTTTCTAATATGCACATTCCTTCACAATATTCCTACACTAGTCAACTTCAGCAGAAACAACAACAAAGCATGTCTACGTCGAAAATACTTCGGAATAAAACATGAGAAGCATGTTCCTGGGAGTATCTGCCTCGTTGCCCAAATTCCTTGTGTAACGACCCGCGCCTTCCATTTTGTTTCTTGGCCATCCAGAGGTCAGGGGGGGGGGCGATCGGCGCGGCGCGTCGGCGCTGATCACCTCCGTGGGCGGGGGCTCAGCGGCCTTGACTCCGACGTCCGCCCCCCCCCCCCCGAGTGCAGCAGCTTTCGCTCAGTGGGCGCCGCGGCCGCAAGGCGTAATCCTCTCCAGATTAACTTCCGCCCTCCGCCTCCGATGGCTTCGCCCGGGCTTCGCGCTGCGCCGCCCGCGTTGTTACAGCCCCCAACACTGGGATTCCCCGCCGAGGCGGTGGCGATCCCCGGCGGTCGATCGCCTTCTCCGCGGGATCGATTGCGGCGCGATTGGAGATTGACGGGCGATGGGTGGGGCCTCCGGAATAGCAACTCTTCGTTCCCCCATATCCACTGTAAACTTGTGGATGGGTTGGGTCATAATTCTACAGCTTATTTCCTAAGAGACGTACCTTCATGAAATTTTTCAGGAAAGTATTTACATTTAGTGTTGTAGTTCAAGATACGATTCAACCCATGTCGGGTACCGTTTAAAATAGAAGAAGACAATTTTTGAAACAATTTTTACATAATGATTGGGTCTTAAAAATATATTGATATGTAAAACTTAAATCAAACGACAATGGAGTTTTGTCACTTTGGAAAATATGAATGTTTAATAGTACGTTGGCAACTGAAAGTCACACAATATAATAAATTTCAGCAGAGTAATAATAAAAATAATGTATTACTTATTGTTTTTTATAAAGCATAAGAACTGTATTAAACTTAAAGTGTACGCAATAACTCTTCTCCAGACTAAAAAACAAGAACTACAACTTTCGAGACAAATTAATGTCCAATTATTATTTTCTTCCATACTTTCAACAAAAAGTTGGGATTCTTTCCTTTTGTTCACACATTGTTAATTGACCTGTTTTTAACTATCATGATTATCAAAATATTTAAATTCTGCTGCTTCTGAGAGGTAAGTATTTTGATTGTAGTTTGAAGGCAAGTATATAACTAAGCAATCTAAAATATTTTTAAATGTACTTCTCCATTATTTCGTGCGTTATTACTCTGGTATATTACGTATCCAATG
The DNA here is from genome assembly GCA_011170035.1 of Teleogryllus occipitalis. NCBI lineage: Eukaryota > Metazoa > Arthropoda > Insecta > Orthoptera > Gryllidae > Teleogryllus > Teleogryllus occipitalis. The sequence continues at coordinate 32,643 of BLKR01005277.1, forward strand.
AATTCAGATTTTAATCGATTATTACAATATTGCAGCGTATGTTCCAAGAGAATAAATGAAAAACAATGTTGTCACTGTAATGGTAAACATGAAATGGTGAGCATGCTTCAACAACATTAATCTTTTGCTGGTAACTATGTACAATTATTCGGGTTGGTGAGTTTTCTGGTTTAGGCGGCATTTTGTTTATTAGCAATTCCGATGGGGTGGTCACATATTTGTGACAGGCCTGGCCTTTTAACGAGGCACGTTTTCCGAATTCCGCATATTAGTTTTCGCCGAAAATCATGGGCGGCGACATGTTAAAAGTGCTATGACAGTGTTCAGTTAATGGATGGAATTATCACTTGTTCGTCGTTTCCCTGGAGACTTCGGAAAATATTCTTTTCTGTAGCCTGGAATATGTATTTTGGGAAATGTCATAATTAAATACTCAGGTAACATGCAACATTATTTTTTCATTGGAAATAATGTTTCATATTTTTTCATTGAAAATAACATACCCCAAAAACTCAACAGTAATTCTCTTACTGTAATATACCCAACATTCTGGAAATCATTAATACATGTTTTCGCCAAATATAAAATATTCATTAAATATGTTATTACCCACTTACTAATAATTTTCACGCACTATCTCAAAAACCTAATGGCTGAATAGTACTACAATATAATGCTAATTATGTTAATGAACTACTGCAATTGAGATAATTTTCGTTTCTTAGAATATACATGCACATTCATCTTTGTTAGATCTTCTCTTTGACCTTTACAAAAAAGTTTCAAATCTCTCTTCCCGTATAAGATATTGCTGCAGTCCTCTGCAAATGTCCGTATTTTAACTTTTGCCGCCTTCACTTCTTCCTTCCTCGGACTGTAGATACGTGGTCGGTGCTACATAAAAGTGCAGTATTTTTAATTTTCTTAGTATTGCTACTATAATGAACTTGAAAAGAGCAGACTGAACATACTATATTAAAAAACGAAAATGACTGAAAAGAGGAGGGTGTTTTTACATTTATACCTGTATTTCCAAAGCAATTTTGTTGCTTACCAGTTAAAGTGTCACTAACAATAGGATACTATTTATATCGGTGCGAAACTAGTTCATTGCTTTATTAAGACTTCAACCTTATTATTTACTTCTTCAAATTTACATGGCATTAACAATATGGTATTCTTTTCTCCTGTAGGAAGCTGATTTACATATACAAACCTTTAGAAATTATCATTTAGAGAGTTTGTTAGGTTATTCATACAATTGCGAAATTTTAATTTTGATTTTAATTTGAACACTCTTGGTACAATGATAGTTTCAATACATTATAAAGAATGTTATTTGTAAATGTATATTTTTGTGTACTTTAACTGTGTCTGAATTAAATTATGAATTAAAGCTAGATTTTTTTTTAGCTTAATGGATAGTTTCGGTAACTCTGTAGAAATGTTAAAAATTGTCACGTGTATTTCTGTCGTTTCATAATGCAATTGAGAAATCTATTTTGTTCGGTTTGAATATGTCGGATTAAGTAACGTTGTTACCAAAGGTGTGAAATCAACAATATATTATAATTTTACAAGGTAACAATAGCTTAATTATTTCTAACTAGTGCAACTTGCGAAAACTCTCGCAAGTCACAACACGAGCCCCCTCCATCTTTTGCTTCCCTACCGTATTACGGGAAAATGTTGGGTAAATATGTTTTGCCAGAATTTGAGATTCTGCGCGTTCTAAGTTCGACATACTGCACGCTCCACTCTCCCCATGTAGTGGGGTTACCAAAAAGTTTCCAACTCTCAAGAATACAGTAGAAAGCCTCAAAGGATTTCAGAAACTTTATTGATTTAGACGTGATGAACAGTATTCAAGACCGAAAACCGTAACTCGTAAGAGTTACGCAATCGATGTCAGGAAAAAAGTCGTTTAACAAGTCTTTATTGGGGTCTTACTTTAAAGCAGACCTAATTTAAGCGACTGTGGACAAAAAGGATTAATATTTTTTAAGTGATATCTCTGTAAAATTAGCTTTCTTTTGACTCCTCATTCGTTAAAATCGATGGAGTGCGAGAGCCGCAAACTCAATTGTAACTACAAAAATCATGTAGGTGTTAGTATTTTATTACGATATTTTTAAATCAGATTTGTTTGTTTTTTCTGCAGAAATTCGATGCGATGGGACATTCGCCTTTCAGATTCTCTTACACATTTTTCTTACACATCCAATATCAATGTAATAAACTCGCCGGAATATCCAGTTATCCGCTTTTCTCGCGGCGCGTAGTCCATCGCCGCTTCAATTCACCGGGCGGGCATCGATCGGCGACTGCCAGCGCGCGCGGCCGCTGCCGCGAGAGCGCGATTCACTTGTCGCAGCGGCCGCAAACAGAGGGCGCGCAAGCCCCGCTGATCCCCGCACCAGACGCGCGCCGCGCCGCCCCCGTCTGCCACGCCCCCTCCGTGCCGCCCCTCCTCTGCCCCCACCCCTCTCCGCTCCGTCTGGCGAGGCCGCCCACCTTGTCACTCCGTCCCTTTCCACATCCTGTTCTGCGATTGATTGATCGATTGTTAGTGATACCAGGCGCATCAACTCCCAAGGTCATTTGTACCGTAAGTGTAGTGGATGCTTTTTCCTCGGGAGGTGGCGATAATCTTCCGCTGCTGGATGGCGAGATCTGTCACCGACTTACCGTCGGCTAGCGAATTCTAAGCGTCTAAGATCTCCCTCCAGTGGGGCACCGCCATAGCCGGGACAAGCTCTAAGCTCACGACCGGTCTCTTGGCATATGTGGTAGTGTAGTGCAAGGGGTGAAGACAAGTCAAGGAAGAGGAAATATCGCGTGCGGTCCGTGGCTCGTTTATTAGGGTACTGCTCCGGCATTCGCCTAGAGTTGATCGGAGAAACCACTTAAAACTAGCGACCAGAGCAGCCGGCAGCTAGAGTTCTCCTCCAGACAGCGACTGAATTCAACCTGTCAAGCTAGAATCAAAAATCTGCCACCGTCATGAATCGAACCTAAGATCTCCCGGTCACGGGAACTAAGGTGACATCAGTTGAGTCACCTCTCCCGGTCGCTCAGGACGAGTCCGCCGTCTCTCTCCACATCCCGCTCCTATTATTGCCACCCCGAATCCCGCCGCTTTCGTTCTACCTTGATCCTACTCTGATATGCCACACACATGCTGCTCCGCAGAGCTCCTCTGTCTATCGTTCTTGCCCCTCCACATTCGGTGTCAATCCACCCTCCCCGGCCCCCTGACTGGTGCATCCCTCGACGCACTCGCCCCAATCATCCCTGTCCCGTTTCGGCTCGCTTCAATGCACCTCGCGCAACTCCATCCTGCCATAATCCGCCATAATCTGTCGGTCCCGGTTCGATCCGCTCTACGTCGAGCTTCCCCATTCATCCAGGCTGAGTATTTATACGTCGTGCTCTGGCGTTCCTCGTACATTCTGCCCATCATCGTTCCACTTTGCTCCTCCCTGCACCATTCGTCTTCCAGGTACTTCGCTCCACTATGCCTCATGCGTTCAATTTTACTCGGTCCGCCCTCACCCGTTCTGTACAACTCCTCCCCACTTCTACCCACACCCGCGCTTCTACCCACAGCCGTACCCTCTCATTGAGCCCTTTCCATCGGCTCCGTCCTACATCTGACAATACGTCTGACACTGTCCGTCTCACTGATCCAGGAGCCTTATCCCTAACCGTTAAGGTGAAAGTTTCAATAAAAATGAGCTCTGATGGTGATTATCGAATGCAATGGATACCTTCCTGTGTGAGATGTTGTAAGGACTGAAATATATGCCACTAATACAGAGAATCTTACTAATTTCCAATGTGCGTAGAAATTGACAGAAAACTGTCGCCTCCTGCCATGTAAAGGATTCCTGTGATTCATTACCCAGGAATTCGGGGAAAATCTGACAACAAAATAACAATTTTAATTTAATCGTATGAATTATCGTACTCAGAGTGTGACTGCTTACACCACACTTGATATCATGCGACAGTAAAACTCCAAGGAAGAAGCAATCCCGCTATTAAATATTTGCTATTCATCTGCCATCTCATTTGCTAGAGCTTTATGGAAGAGCAATTTATTTTATATTCTTGGAATGTAAAGGACAATTGTATAGCACATCTGTATATTCTGCACTGTGTATCCACGTTATTACAATAGTTGTGAAGATTGTTCTTGGTGAAACATTTAATTTATTTTGTTTTTAGACGGGAGTATATTTTGTTTTTAGACGAGAGTATATTATTTCTTTTTCTCGAGCAGTGTACGTGTTACTTCTTGGAAAACTAATTTGTGAAATTTTGTTCAGGAGTATTTTTGCTGCTGCGGGCCACTACTATATTATGACTAATTACTTTCTTAAATAAATTAAATAGAGAAAAAACCATTTTACTTTCGCCGAGGAACTTAAAGCACCACGTCGGCAAAAACAGTCTACGACGTCCGCAAACTACGCAACATCGGAGCCGGTACTTTGCGGCCAGCGTGTTGTCAGAGGCGACGAACCAGCGTTCCGAGAGCATTCAAGCAGTTTGGGCGTTCTAAAGAAGTTTTCTTTGTAGCGGAATCTGTTTTTAAGACACGTTCGTTCGACATAAGTCTTCCAGTAATTGCCGTTTGATGTATATTATTAAATTTACGGACGCCAATATCGGTCACCAAATGCAAGCTTAGCACTGTGCTCACGGGATTTTAAATGACAAACAAAAGCCGGAGAGAAAGAAGGTTATCGAAATAAATGCCACGTTACCACAAGCGCAGTAAACCATATTTATTTGATAAAGGACTTGCTTTGTTTTGTAAGTTTGAATTTGCAAATATTTAATTATCTTTTGAGATTAAAAACTGTAATAGAATTGAGGAATATAAAATAAAAAAATATTAAATAAGTAAAATAAAAAAGTTATGAAAAAATTTAATGTATATTACCTATCTATTCATATTATTACATAAATGTATGTAAAATATGTGCTTGCTGTACCGTAAATAGTCGGGAAGGCTTACTAAAATCAATCAATTCATCAATCCTCACTTCCCTTATCTCTCGTTCCTCCTACTTGTGTGCTACATGCAAATTCTTTTCTTCGTCGCCAACCTCCGCACACTCTCCTCGCTTCGTTCCGCGAGAATTCTGCAGCTTTTCCCACGCACGTTTACCTGAGCTCCCCGCTCGGTTGCCCTCGCTCCGCACGCGTCCACCTTCTACATACTCAGCGCGTGGGCCCACACAGAGACACAGCGGGTCTGCTCCTCGCCCACGCGCGCATCCTCAATTGCACACTTGCCACGATTCAAGCCTGGCCAGCTACCGCCTGCGTAGCCCAGAGGCCAGCACGTTGACCGCGAGCATCAGTGACCGGGAGGTTGAAGAGCTCGAGTCCCGACTGTAGCACATTTTGGGTACTAACTACAGAGCTGTAGTCTGCTCACGGAGCATTCTAGCGACCGGCTGCATCTGATCGATATTTTCCAAGGTTTATGCGATCAATGCCTGGAAAATGGTGAAGCAATGCCTTGACAAACGGTCCATGGACCACGCGTGATACTTCCTTTCTCATTCGCATCCTTGGCCCCGCTTCCCTTGCACATACACACGCACAAACACTGTCAATACATGCAATACACAACCACTGGTGTGGAAAGCTTGGAGGCTACCCTGGCTGGGATGGAACCCCGCTTTCAGAGAAACCTGGAGGAGGAGGACCCCCCCAAGCCGTCGTGTCTTGCCGAAGTCGCTGTAAGTGGACATGAAGTGCCAGATTTCACGTCCCAGCGGAGGAGGAATACCGACATCTCCCGGGATCATACTAACAAGATTATGTTGCTATGTAGTCGACACGCGCGTAATCAAATCTCACTTACCAACGTATTAAGGCAATGAAGCAATTGCATCGTTGTGCCGTTTTATGACATTTTATGTGTATTTGCCAAGAGATTAGTTGAAAAGAATGGAATGTATTTTGTAAGTAAGCAAAGTATATCATACATAGGACAAAGTAAGTAAGTTCTCAGTAATTAAAAGGCCAAATATTTGGCGGTATAGAAGTTGCAGTATATTGTATTGATGTTAAAAATGGCAAGCTTATACTTGTCAAGTGAACGTTTCTTCACGATTGTTTACACTGTATAATCCTAATAGTTTGTCGAAATTGATCCTGTGAATAATAACTAGGGAACAGAATTTTTTGTAATAAAAAAATGCAAAATATGTACATACATATATGCTTATTTTGTCCAAAATATGTAAGAAAAAATAGAAACTATGTAAAATAAAAATGCATTATTGTGATCAAAATTGTTCTCTTCAAAACTTTTCCGAGCATAGATGTCGCCGATCAGTTCTTAACAAGGATTCGGGGTGGCTGAAAGTAGGTTCTACCTCTACAGAAGAAATTTTACACTAGACTTCACAAAGAAGAATAGAAGATTCACCATTCAGAATATTAATCGAAATATAAAATACTCTTTTAGTATATTACAATGTTTACGAAGAGGTGTGTTCAAGTGAATATAGTAGTACCGTGTAGCAAATGATGGATCCCTGGGGAGGAGGTAAAAGTCAATAACCTCCCCCCCCCCCAAAAAAAATAGAATAACTCGGTAAGACAATTTTTTGTAAAAAGCTATTTGTTAGTTTTCGATCGCGTAACGAATGTGCTGTTTGAAACATTAGCAAGAACGTTGAAATTGCTTTTTTTCATAAAAGTCCGCTCATCCTTTATTCCAAATACACAGTAAGGGGAGGGGCGTAGATTGACACGTCATGGCGAAGATGTGGTGGTCATAGAAGCGCAGCAGCATTACATTTGATTTGTAAGAAAGATGATTCCGTCACATAAATTGCAAACGCGCATCTGAAATGTTTCGTTTCGATGTATATATTAAAAATATAACGAAATATATAGTAATAGATAAAATATGTAAAAATATGTACGTATACCAAAACATGTAAAAATATGTAAAATAAAAATAGTTCTAATTCATTCACAATATCTTGTAAACTAAAAAGTATTATTCAATGCAGGTATCTAGTTCCTGTAAAAACATATCTGTTCCCTAATAATAATATATGTTTAATTATATATATTAAAATTTTTGTTGTTGTTATTATTAACTTCAGGATTTGATTTCCTTTGTGAAAAACGTCCAATAAATAAGGTTTTCCAAATCCTGTCTTGCAATCCGGCTTCGAATGCTTCATGATGTAAAACCGCATTGATCTGGCGCATGCTGCTGCGTTTCTCCGCTCCCCTTGCACCCCCCCCCCCCCTCGCGCGCGGTCTCTGTGAGCGCGTGTGCTGCTCTCTTGTGCGTGCGCTCCGCTTCTGCTGACCGAGAGCAAACACGGAGCGGCGGCGAGTGCGGAGTGCGCAGCGGCACTTTTGGCGACCGCGCGTCGAGGTCACCATCGGTGAGCCAGCGGCTTGGTCATTTCATGCAGTCGCGATCAGTACCTAGAGGTGGCTTTGGGTGAGATTCGCTGATCTCTAGGAGCCGATAGTAGATTATATTTTAATTTTCATTGCAAATTTTTTCTACTTTTGTAAAATGTTCATCTTTAAAACACAGGGAAGAAAATAATATAATACAAGATTTGAACATTTTGGACAATGTGTAATAATTTGATGCGTTACAGTACTGTGCAGCTACGATACATCTGTTTGCAAGAAATTTTCTCTATATCGACCAGAAATTTAAGTGCGCCGGTCATGGACAACGATTTGCAAGAAATTAGAACCAAACATTTTGCATGCAAACATGTGTAGGCGATGTCAATATTCGCTTTTATTTACATGAAGAAAACTCATACATTGAACGTTTCCCTTAGTGTGTCGTGAGTTAACTTACATTCTGCATTACTACATGACTGTGTTTTCATGGCAAATATGGCTTGCAGATGGAACTCACTTTGAAGGAACCAGCAGTATTTGTTCGCTTGTACACTAGATGTATCTTCTTATTGATGAATATTCATTTTTAGATGTACTACTAGTGATTGAACTATAGACATAAATTTATAAAATATCTTCCGTTATCTTTTCATGAAATAATTACAAAGATTAGTTACATTACATTTCAAAGTTATAATTAGTGAACGTAATTTATTTTAATAACAAAGTAAAATATGTACATATACATTTATTTATTTTTGTAAAATATGTAAGAAAAATAGAAAATATGTGAAAAAAATGCATTATAAAGTTTAAAATTCCATTCTTCAAGCGTTTTCCGCGCACAGTACAATGCCGTCCAGATCTTAACTTGGATTCAGAGATGCTGAAAGAAAGTTCTACAACTACAGAAGCAATTATTCTCTAGTTTCATCCGAAATATATAATACTTTCCTAGTATATACAATGCCGTTTCTGAGGAGCCGGCGCTCAAGTGAATAGTACCGTGTAGCCTGTGACAGATATAAGGGGATAAAGAGAGCAGACGCCCCCCCCCCCCGACTACAGAAGAGCAATAAGACAATCATCTGAAAAATATTTGTTTTACCGTGTTTCGAATGGGGCCTATGAAGCAGGAGTAAGCACGTGATTGAAGCTTCTCCTGGTTCACACACATCCGCTCATCCTTGATCCCGAGTACGCGGTTCCAAGAAACAGAACGGGACGAGGGGGGAGGGGAGGAGGAGTAAGTTTGACAATTAATACGGAAGGTCCGGCGTTAATACAAACGCATTGCGTGGCTTTGTAAGTATTTCAGGAACAATATTAGTTATCAGGTAACATATATTTCGAACTCAAATGTAAAATGTTCCATTTTCGACTTATAAATGTATTAAAATTCAACTAAATATGTAGCAATAGATAAAATATGTAAAACTATGTAATTATACCAAAACAAAGTAAAACAAAAATGGTTCCAATTCTTTCAGAATGTCGTTTTAAGTCAAAAAAATATTAGTGAATGCAGGTATCTTGTCACTGAAAAAATATGTTCTCTTGTCATAATTAACGGAATAACAGATACATTTGACCGCGCTAATAAACTCTCTAAAATATTGTATGTGAAGACTTTGTCGACTTCATATAAGTGCATATGAATTATTTGATTTGTATTCTTTGTATGTGGAAAAAAGTTATTTAATAGCTAAGAAAGTCTAATATTTAGGTCACCTCGTGCCATTTATCTCAAAATTAAAACTAGGAACACTGTCTTCTCCCTTATTTGTCATCCTGCGCCGTCATTAATCTGGGCGAATGTCCCCCTCAAGCAACCCAGAGATTTCTGCCTAAGCGCTCTCGGATGTCCTATTAGCAGCCGCCGACACTCAACCGCGCGTCCGTCTTGTTTTCAATCGGCGTCTACCGCCGCTCCCGGCTCCCACCCACGCGCTCATCCCGTCTGCGACCTCCCCCGCACGGCCGTCCCCGCCTCCGCCCGCGCCCTCACCCGTGCCCTCGGACACGCCCCCGTCCGTGCCCGCGCCCCCGGCCCCGCCTTTCACCTGCCCTCACGACCGGGGCTCGCGCCAGCTCCAGCGCATTCGCACGCACTCCCAGCCAGCCGTCACCCGCGCCACTCCCCGCCACACCCCGCCTGCGCCACGCCGCGCCGCACCGCCGCTCTTCTACTTGCCACCGCCCACGCGGCCTGCCCCGCTGCCAACCCCGTCACGCCCATCCTCCTCCTCCACCTCGGGAGGGCTTCTCTAATTAGCGACTGCAGCAGCCTCTGCCCTCGCCAGTCACGCCGCCACCACCCGCACAGCCCGCGCCATCACCATCGCCGCACCGCCGCCACCGCCTCCATTGCTGCCAGTGCAACCACCGCCGCCACCGCCGCTGCAGGCACGACTCAAGCCGCCACCAGCGTCACCGTCGCCATCGTCCCCACCGCCGCCATCGTCCCCACCGCCGCCATCGCCCTCACTGCCGCCACCGCTGTTACCGCCCCTGCAGGCAGGACTCAAGCTCGCACCTGAATGATGAGGTTGTGCCCCGCGGAGATGAGGGTGCGGATGAGGAGAGCCGGATGAGGGTGGCAGAGGGCCTGAGGGTACTGAGCACATGGGGGGAGGATCTATATTCGATGGGGATGGAACGTAGAGGGCAGGCAGGATTTGGTAGCCAAGTAGATAAGCGAGTTACCGATGGAAACGTGGCGGCGTACTATGTTTGGGAAGCGTCTAAGACGTAAGGCATTAAGCAACGGGGAGCACTAAGTGATACAGAATAGATTGCGAAAGTAAAATCGATTTTTCAGTCAGTATGAAGTTTCACAAGTACAAGTTTTATTAATTTCCAAGGTGCAGAAAGTGAAAGATAGGCTCTATGTCCTCCGCCCATGTGAGACTTTTTATCGTTTTCTTAGAAGCCCAAAAATTTAGGCGAAATACAAAAACCTTTGTACTAGTACTAATGTCAAATAAACATTTAAATTAATGGAAATTTATGCATCATCTAGCCATGTGAGAGGTAACATAAACCATTAAAAAAAATCGATTTTGATTGAAAAGTACACATATATATTATTCGAGATATTATCTTATGTTTATATATATTATTCCAGATATTCTTATATTGCGTATACCGATTAAATGATCATAGTTCCTCACTGCTTGCCATGCAGCTGACGTTATGCAATAGAAAGACTCCAGGGCACAGATCGTCTGCCATTTAACATTTGCTATTCGCGTGTTGCGTTACACAACAATAACACTTTTATGCTCTTGGTAGAAAAAGAACTATTGCATTGTGAATCCGTATATACTAGTGTCGCGGTTATCCGAGCGTTGCTAATCCGAAATTCCAAGCAATCCAAGATGGAAAAAAATGATGTGCGCCAAGTTTCGAAACAAGCAAACAGTGGCGGCCGGTACGGAATTCAATTGGTGGTGCCAGTTAGTAATGTGACATCGATAACAAAACATCGATATTAGCAATTATCGATGTTAAAAATGAAAACATGAATGTTAATAAAGCATGGATCAAAAACCACCTATGTTTTTAAACATCGATGCGATGTTTTAAAAGTAGTTTGGTAATCTTTAAAATAAAATTCATAGGCAACAAAATTTAATTTTTCAGTGGCCGCTCAGTTATTAATTTATAATGAAGATTAAACTTAAAACAAAAAATGAGAGCAAATAAAAATGCTCAGTTTGAAAGCCTGAGCGCCCACTAATCTCAAGAAGTCACAGCTTCCTGAGATCGCCTTACGCCCACGGCGTACGCCGCCTCTCCATGTGCGAAACACCAGGGCATCGTGAGCGACATATAGTTTGCTTTATGAAGATAGTATTGGCGCACTCTGTGGAGCAGAATGTGAACTACCATGCCACTTTTCCCTGTCACCGTGTGATACATAAGAGATGTATAGAAACCAAGCGTTCTTAATACAGAGTTAAATGGGCAGACTTGGCGCCAATCCCTAGGGGGCTCACAGTTTCAGGAGGAGTTTTATACACACATTTGTGGTGAAAGAATTATTTTCCTTCCTTTTTGTTGGTGATGCCATGGCACACTGGCACTAGACTACAAGCCGCCGCTGCAAGCTAATACGCGCCAATGATCGCGAGCTGGCTCTAGACGAGTGAGCAACACTGCGTGAAAGATCACGTGGGCGGCGGTCTGTGCCAGTATCAGTCTGTCTGCTACACTGTTGTGACCGGTTCCAACTCACGTACTGTGTATGTATCTGTAATTTTTATAGCATCAACATATAGTACCTACACATTAAATTTGACTTCTTTATAAATTTTGGTTGAAAACTATAAAAACTATTTTCTGTTTTCCGTGTAGGATAGGTTTAGGGGCTAGTAGTGGTCACAGACAGAAAGACGGACAGACGGGCACACGGGCAGACGGACAGACAAACGGACAGACGGACGGCAGACAGATGGTTGAACGGACGCTTTGAATAAAAAACACTTTTTCGATAACAGGCGACCCCAAAACATGTATTTTTCATATATCTCGAAATCAATTTTCCGCAGCATTACGTAACGTTCCCTATAATACGTATATTACACCGTATACGATACGTACGTGTAAGAGAAAGTAACTAGAGGTGCTACAGAATGGCACAGACTTTCTCGCAGTAAAGGTTTCTAATTTCCTTGATACTGTTACAGTATTGCCCTACCTTCTTGCCTGCTGCCATCTCTCGCCGCTCAGAGTACATTTTCTTGAAATTTTCTTAACTTTTCGGTTTCCAATAGTAGGATCGAAATATTATTTCAAGAATATTAAAGAAGGCTAAACCTTGTCCTAAATAGCAATTTTCATTGAAAAATGTTTGAGGCCGTTTTTAAGGAAATCATTTAACGTTATCATAAAAGCGAAATTGGAAGCTGTTTCACACGAATCTGTTGCGTTATTGAAAAACTTCATTTGGATTAATTTGAAGAACTTCCACTCACAAATGCAATAATGTATACAAATCTATTGAAAGGTGCATATTAAGGGCGTGAGAGATATTGAAAAAAAATTAATTTGTGTAATTTTTGAAAAAATGAAACAATACACAAATATTAACTTTAAGTCATATTAAACAGTACAATTAGCACTATCTATTGGAAAATTTTGAAAAAAAACTTTGGAGTCAATTTTGAGAAAATGGCGTTTGAGCGTTTCTTAAAATGCGGAATTTTGAACACATTTTAACAAAACAGTGTTCAGTTTTCGAAAAACATTATATAACATTATTTAAAGCACATGTACTCATAAATACAATAAAGTAAATAAATCGTCTCGAATGTAAATATTACCGACGTGAGAGACAAGTCAAAAATATTACATTTTTGTAATTTTTGAAAAAGAAATGAATAGAGCAATTTGACGTTTATGTTATTGTATAGGGATATTGTATACTAATCCTAACAAAAATTGAAAGAAAAAATTTGGACCCGTTTTTTTGCAATTTTGTTTTTGTTATTGTTTAAAATTGCAAATATTGAACGCACTATTGCACAATAACTACTGAAATTTCCAAACATATCTACATGACCTTATTCAAAGAACGACTTATGATCAACAAATTTAATTTCAAAGAAAAATATATATCTTCAATTTCGTAGTTGTAGGAAGACAGCGAAAAATATTCAAACTTTTGCAACTTTCGAAAATTCAGTTAACCATGAAAATCGGACCTATGTCACCGTTATAAGTGAATTACTATATTCTTACAAGAGACTTAAAGAAAAAATTTGGAGCCGTCCTTGAGAAATTTTTGAAAATGTCTGGGGGGTTTCATGTAAAATACCCCCCAATTTTAAAGAATGTTTTTTCAACATTTTAAAGCTTCAAATAGAGCCAGATTGACAGGGGTTTCTTGAATTGGGGAAAGATCGTACGTGTGGTTTAGGCGGTAGTAGTGTTCATAGACGCACAGACGGACAGACGGACGGACGAACAGACGTACGGACGGACGTTTTGAAAAAAAGAAAAACACTTTTTCGGTATTTATGGACCCCAAAACGTGTATTTCCTTTGAAATCTCGGAATCGATTATCTGCAGTATTACATAGTTTTCTCTCTACTACGTATATTATTACTCCGTCGAAAAAGTAAAAAGTTTCCGGAAATTTTAAATGAAAAAATATTACACTAAAAGGCAGTACATAGAAAGGGTATAGCCGGTGGTAAAAACTGCTCCCGAACTAAATCGATAATCGCGATGCTCATATGAAAGAGAATACAAATTGCCGTAGATACCCCCAAAAAAGGAATCTTCTAGGGCAATCTGTTCGAGAGATACAACGGGATTTTTCATGTTTTGTTTTTTCTCAGCTTCTATTGCATGTCTCAGGCTGAAAAAAATTGGCGAGACGGGTAAAAATAGTTGAATTTTAAGGTATTCTTGTCATCCAATTCTGACGCCAAATTCAAATAATAAAAAAAAATAAACCAATATTTGGAATGGATTCGTGATGTGATAATGTCGGACGTGATAATGTCTTAGTTTATTGCCCTTGAATGTGTCTTGTAACATTGTGTAACATATAAATTTTTTAGATTATTGAAGAAAATAGCTGATAGTGAAAAATAATTAAAACCGTTTTATCAGTTCAAAACTTTGAAATTGGCGCCAAAATGTAAGAGGAAAGTTTTTTTTCACCAATGTTTAAACAATTTATATTTAAGTTATTGAAGTCTTACAAAGTCTTACATTATTCAAAAGTCTAATTTACAACATTTTGCTGACAAATGTTAGTCTTTATGTGGAAAATATTCATATTTTCGAAATAAAATCATCAAACCCCTTTTTTTTAGATTTATGTTTTGTTTCTAATATAAATCAAATTACTCAGTTGTAAATTAATTCATTATTGACAATTAGACAATCACAGGCAATTAATCATTGCCACTGTCTTCAATGACTAGGATCAGGCGTACCTTTATGTATATACAGTCTATTCAATATTTCTGACGGTTTAACAATTTTCGCTTAGTAACGAGCGTGTGCTAAATATGTAGGAGAAGCCTATAATAGCTGCAATCCAGGTTGCAACTTCCGTTCGCACGTTCACAATAATATCGTTTCACCTGTAGCGTCGCCTGGTCCGGCGCCGGTGCGTCGGGCCGCTTCGGGGAAACCCGCGTTAAGCCGGATGTGGGTGGAGGGGGGCGGCGCCACGCCGCGCCGGTTGGAAAAGCCCTCAGGAATCCCGGCTGGAATTTCCTTCAAAGGGACGCGCGCGGATGCGAGTCTAAGAGATGTCGGTTGTAGCTCTGGAAAGGCTGGCCAGCGAGCCGTGTGTCGCCCGCTGCTTGTAGGGTGGGGGCGAGCCGGCGGATATTTAAGGCCGCGCCGACACGAGCCTCGCGGGATACGCTGGGTGTCGAAAGACGTGAGGTATCTCCAGTGCAATCCTTGCACGTGATCTTCAGGTCGAAGATCGGTTGGGCGACAAGCCATGTAACTGGTGTAGTTACGGGACTCTATGTCCGACAGCTTCGCACTTCGCGTTGCTTTTTGCTGCTTCCGAAGCAGTGGCTCTGGGCGAGGCCTAGGGGACGGTCGCGGGGTTTCGCGGCTAAGAGAATTGAAAGGTTGCCAAGGGGCTAGATTTTTGTATCATATCATTGTACATTAATTGTAAAAAAATCTGTAAATATATTGTATTTATTCAATCAGAACAGTCGTCTGTGTTTTTCACTCTAGTACGTCACACACCGATATTCGTGTGGTGGAAAGAGATAGGTGGGCTCCTCTGATGCACCGATTTCTGCTCGTTCTGCGCAGCGCCAGTTTTCGTCAGAACATGACCACACACGATTGAAAAGCGTGACGTACTTGGGTTGAAAAGCGAGACCAGGCGTTGGCTGCAACGATACATGGAGAGCAAGAAGTGGTAAGAAACATTTTGAAAGTGGCATAAAATGACGATTTTCAAGTGTGACCAACCACAAATAACAGGGTGAAGGTATAATTGAAATAAAAGATGAAGTTTAAAAAAAAAGAAAAAAGTGCTATCTGTTTCAATGACTTGCAACTGTGATAATTTTGGCATTTAAAATTCACGCTAATATTTTGACGCAAACTGGTGATTGAAGCTCATTGGCTGAAGTCGGATGCGCGAGAGCTCACCCATCTCTTTCCACCATGGATGGTCCGATTGAGTTTGGTTCATAAATGATGTAACTCATCTAAGATTTCGAGTTCATAAGTCGTGATTGAATCTATGTTTAAATATTGGTAAAAGCGTTTTTTCTAGTCAAATACTGGCGCGTATTTCAAATTTTTTAACTAATGAAATTGGCTTAATTTTTTCATTATTGTCCATATTGTTTAAAAACCTGAAAAAATATGTTATAGAATGTTATTAGAGACATTCTAGAAGAAAAACTGAGATATTACTCCAACGTTATTACGTCGAAAATCCATTTCTAAAATTTATTTGTTTTTGCTTTTTGAATTTGGCGTCAGAATTAGTTGACAAAAAGACCTTAAAATTCAACTATTTTTACCCGTCTCTCCAATTTCTTTCAGTCTGATACATCCATTAGAAGCGGAGAAAAAATAAAATATGGAAAAGACGTTTCTTGTATCTCTGCAACAGATTGCCCTAGGAGACTGATTTTGTAGGATTCTACGGCATTTTTTACTGTCTTTCGTATGAGCATCGCAATTATTGATTTGATTGGAGGCAGCTTTCACCGCCTTATTCGGCTATACCCTTTGTGTGCTACGAAGCAACTTGGAAGACAGGCAAATAGTCCCGCACAAGAGAGTCACTGAGGATTTCTCGAAAGAGTTGAACAAAATGAAAATATATCTTTCGCATAACTCTTAAATCCCCGGGAGACTGCATTGTTGTAGATTCGCAGACTCATTTTTCTGCAAACCTAACTGGATCTAGGAAATACAGTTGGGCGATAGTATATAACAAAAACGATGAAATGACAGCTGATGTGATGAGGACTGTGAAGTGTTAGTGCTTGTTCCCTAAGAGATGCACGTAAAACGAGAGTACACAACCCATAAATTACCAATTCAAACATTTAAATCCTCGTACGAGATACTATAGTGTCTTGATTATTTGCCCCTGAGATATCGTTTACGTCATAGTAGATGTTATATCAATGATTTGATAAGAAATTGAATATAATTTGATAAGAAGTTGATTATATTATAATTAATAAAGACATTATTATTATTATTATTATTATTATTATTATTATTATTTAGGTAATGAGAGGTGAATAATATAAGGGGAGAGATAAAATGAAGGGTAAGAGTAATGGGTAAAACCGGCAAAGTCATTCCCCAACAACAAATTCCTACCACAACAAATTACACTTTGACCGACCGAATTTTGGACCTAGAAGCTTTGTATACGTTGATCGTTACAGCAGGATCCAGTTTAAAAACACAAAGCATCTTACAGAGGTTACACAGAATTTTAGCGTATTTTTTCTATCGATAAAACGTGAAGTTTCACGAGCAACGCGCAGTGGAAGGTACGAGCAATGGAAAATGATAGAGCTAAGCGACTACACTATTTCCTCTAAACGAACCGCAACGGTCAGTAAGTTAAAGCATAATAAAGAATGCACTTGAGAATGGCAGCATGGTGAGCAGTGCTGAGTGTACCAGGGTGGTACGAGTGGTGGAATACGTGCGAGCTAAATGCCACACAGCGATTCACCATCGATACCAGAATGCCATCGATGCCTTAAAAACGCCAAACGGAACAAAACTGCAATTTCATTGCCGGGAACAGAAGTTTTACGAGTGTGTTCCATTGTTTCTCGATGATACGTGAAAATCGCACGCGTACGAGTACTCTTCACAATCACGCAAACTCTTCACAATCTGATCACCCCGAAAAACAAACCACTATAAAGGCGCAAGGAGCAAGAGCGGCGGATGTACTGTCGCCAACGGAGGGCAGCGAGCAGCGCCGAGGATATGAACTGGTATTGGTAATACGAGGGGCGGAAAATGAGCGTTCTAAACCTACCCAACCAACTGAATTCCCAGCTTCGAATTCTTAACAATACCTGGGTCAGCATCATGTCCACTTCTTTGCATCTACATCTCACCTATCCCTTCTGTATGCTCGCGCACCACATTGACTCATCACAACATCCCTTCTGTTGCAATTTGGGCAGCGTTTGCTATATGCTCCCGGGAAACTTTGAAGGTGATTGTAGTAAAAATCCTGCAAGTAAAACTGCATAACATAAAAAGGCCTTTGTTGACCCGAAACATTCATTCGCAAGTGAGTCCCTTACTGGGATGTCGGTGTTGCAGCAGTAGCCCCGAGCTGCGGGATCGACTCCTTCATTGAACCTCCAGTGTTTGTTGTAATATGGAGCCACGGTGGGGCATATCCCAATCTCCACGTCATGTCTTTAAAGCCATAATTATTCCCAGTGCTCTGCCTGCCCAAACGTGTGCCGCCGAATGTATTTTCCCAGGTGGCTTTAGTAGGCGGAGTGGGAACTGCGTTTTAGGCAGGGCTGCGAAAGAAAATGCGATCCCCCACCCTGGCAGGATGAAGCATTTGGACGCGTGCGGCGGAGCAGCAGGGCGAGTGTCGCCCAGGGCGCGTGGGGCTCGCGCTGCGCCGGCCAACGGACGGACGTCGCCGAGGGCGCGCGCGGCCGAGTAATGACAGGGGCGCGAGGGGCCGGCGACCCGTGTCCGCCGCCCCCGCGCGCGCCCCCGCGGGCCCCGCCTGGGCCCCGCCCGGGCCGATGAACTATCCCGATAGCGCCGGCCGGGTCGATCCCTCCCCGCCCGCCGCCCCGCGAGCGGGTCACCCCAGGGCGAGAGCGCCGGTCCCCCGAGGCCGGACCCCCGTCCCCGCCCCCGCCCCCGCCCCGCCCCCTCCGCCCTACGCCGCCGCTGCGGCTGCGGCTGCGTACCAATTACGCGCCGCGATTGGATTGACTGCCAGCTGAAGTCGCGCCCCGCGCCGCCTGCTCGCGCGCGCCTGCGTTGCACGGCGGAATGCTAACCGAGCGCCACTTGGCGTTCTTCTGGTCGCTGCTCATTACCACTGCGAGGCGCGGGTCGTGAAACGCGTATTACCAAATAAATGCGTCTTCGGATGAAGAGGATATTCGTGTTCTTCAATCTTCAGTTGTCATCATTAGACCATACACTCGTGCATTTTCTAATTTACATGCTACAACAAAATTAAAGTATTCATACTTTATATTATATTTATGATTTAATCATGCTTATTGAAAAAGAATTTTTGAAAATCTCAATACGATTAATCTTGATATAATGAAATAATTGTAACGATGAGAAGTTTGTATGTTCATATTATTTTTTATTGTACTCTAGAAATACATTTCGATTAATATAATAGACCTTTGAAATTTTTGCATTTTAGATTGATTGCAAATATAACGAAATTGTATAACAAGACATAAGACACACATCATATTTTTGTAGACTAATTATCACATACGTTATCTATTTAATCAACAGTTCTTTTAACATTAACCTACTAAAATACGACGGTGAATGATGCATTAAATAAAAACTTTACAAATAGGTTTCTGGTATAATACTCACATACTTCATTAAAATGCGCGAAATCATTAAAAACTGCCGTTGAGATCGCCGCGCGTTCGTTCTCCTTCCCCGCTCATTTGAAAGCACAAAAAGCTAAAACGGCGCGTCCGAAGCCCTTGAAACCAAGTTTTCGAGTTAGGTTTCTAAGGCGTAATCTACACATAAAGACCTTTGAGATCCTTTTGACCATTTTTGGGTGTTTTGGTCTTCTGCGTGCCCTCACGCCGTTGTTCGAGTGGTCAAAATTATATAGTATCTCGAATTCTACTCTATGTAAAACTAAACTGACTATTTGATATACTGTAATCACTCAGGTCTCAGTCTCTTTTTTTGAATAAACAATTATCAATAATGACACTGTATATTCGTGCACAGTAACAGACCTATACAGTGATGAAACGCGCTGTTCAGAACTTTGCCGTTCGAAATTATTTTCTAGTTTAAAGTTATTTTCACATTTGAAACAATGATTTTCATAGAGATGAATTTTCCCGTGGAAACCCTGTGCATTAAGGTGGCTCCACACATTGGGCATTCGCCGAGCAGCGATCTAGGGCTCACCCAATTCCAAGCAGCTGACGTGTTCGGCGAATGTTCGCTCCCTTTGATGTGTCCAAAAGACCGACACGCGGTGGGTAGGGCAAACCCCGTACGTTCGTCACTCGGCAAATAGCAAGTACTCATCCACACGACTCGAGATTCGGCGAGCGGTTGCTAGGCGTTCGCCGAAAAACGAATGTGTGGAGCCGCCTTTATATAGTCGTATTACAGTATGATATAGATCCTTCCTTGTAAGAACTTTGAATTGTTTCGAATAAACAATAATAAGTGTAATGAGGTTCAGAGTTATGTTGTCTACCACTTACACAAAAGTACATGACTTAGAGGCCTTCTTACCTCCCGCGTCGTTATTCCAAAGCGGTGTGTACTCAATTGAATAAAAGCAAATTTGAAAAAACGGATCACATGCCTCTTTTGGTAAGATTGGTTATTGTTTTCAATATTTATAGAATAAAATTGTGAAGTAGATCAGCGGACAACAGAGAAACTGAATATATTTTTAAACCATTATTGTTCAAGTTCATTTGAGTTTAGTTAAAGAAGATGTCAGTTTAGTATGTCAATTAAGAATTGTGTTTGAAGGAGTGATCTCCTGATACTTTCTCTCTCTCTCTCTCTCTCTCTCTCTCCCTCTCTCTCTCTCTCTCTCTCTCTCTCTCTCTCCCTCTCTCTCCCTCTCTCTCCCTCTCTCTCCCTCTCTCTCCCTCTCTCTCCCTCTCTCTCCCTCTCTCTCCCTCTCTCTCCCTCTCTCTCCCTCCTTCTCTCTCTCCCTCTCTCTCGTGTAATTTTTTTCTTTATTAACTTTTTCAAATTAAATAACTACTTTTTAATAATTTTGAGTTGTTCTAGCCCTTCTTTTATTGGTCCATCATTATTTATTCTTCCCTTTTGCAAGTTTTCCTCCTATTTACCCCCTCTCTCACGCATTCGGGATTTCTGTGTTTCCTGATGACGCATGAATATATCCCGTGTGAGTCAGCGATTCGTGGATCCGTTTCGATACAGTGCGTAATAAGGGAGACGTATTTTCATATTTTATTAAAGTTTTTAGTTACAAAATCGCAGTCTGATTAGTATTTAATCCAAAAACCTCTAAGATAATATTTTTAACATCTTGCACAAACACATGCTCCTCAAATACAAAAAAATAAATAATTTGGGATTGGTTTTGCAGCAGAAATGTGCTTTCATTCAAGATCTCACTGTAAGTTGGCGGAACATTTGCAACGTTTCGATAATTATTGGTACGATCAGTATTTGTACATCACACAACTGTTATTATCAAACTCTTATATTTAATATTTCTCAACATACTTGATCAAGAGATTCTGGCAAGGCGCAGAAAAATCTACAGTAGGCAGGACTTTTTCCCAAACCCCAATATTCATTTTGTTCGCTGCTAAGAACAATGAGAATGGAGTTCTTGGCCCTACAGTATTGTACAGAACCCAACGGAATTCATGTTTCATTGAGAGTTCGAACCACTTAAAGCATATGTTTTGAATTTTGAAAGCGTATTAAAGAAAAACACTGAAAGTAGATTAAATACAAATCAATATGGTAACATAAATAAGCATTTATATAGCATAGGTTTTTAAAATGGATTTAGGGTTGCTACAAACCCCATAAATATCCCATTTTTTGGCCTCTTTTCGCTACGTTTTAGAAAAGGACGAATAAATATTATTTAATGGTATTTTTATCAACGGATTTTTGGCGGAGGTGTGTGCCCATGTAACCTCGCAATAATTTTATGATCATCAAACATTACTTATTTGACTCAAACAGTGTGCCACATTAGTCCGAATATGGTCAATTTTACTTTAAAACTATAGAAGTATACACTTTTCAAATGGCCACAAAATGGCCACAGCTCCGTAAAATTTTATTCAAAATACTTTTAATTTAAATAAGATTCAAGCTTGGAACTTCTACGGCAACCCATGTGTTGGGCCGCCGTTGTGGACACTATTTCCACGGGTGACCGAAGTCGCTGGAGCTGTATGCTGTGTACATAAGGCTCGGTGAGGGGTGGCGCGGGCCACGAGTCAGACATTTCATTTTTAAGGATCGCTCCTGCGATCAGGGGAATAAACGTCTACCAGAGCTAAGAGTAATTTTAATTATTTACTGTACATATTGTGAATAAACCTGTACATATTTATCATTGAATCTCGTGTCTGTGATTACTGTGTATTCCCACGACGTCACACTTGCGTCCGCTGGCCTACCCCGCGCACCGCCCGGGCACGCACCACTGAAGGAGTCACTCATTAATGCATTAACTTGAGTACGAAGTCACAACTTCTTAGTTACGAAAAACGTAATCAAGTTCAATAGTCAACAGGACGCAAACAAAAGTACTAACCTCAGTAGAAAGTAGACCTACTCCTTCAACAAGACGCCCTTTGTGAGATCCTCTTTCTCGCTTATGTTTTCGTACAAATAATCTCATTTAGAGAACTGTCAAAGAGTGTTTATTAAAGCCTCAAGAATGAATCTCATCAAATCCAACGCGAAATTGACATCTACAAAGACGGAGAAATGAAAATTATTCCATTCGGTACTTACCAATAAATGTGTAGTTTGTACCTACATTGTTTACGCCAGGTCTGAAGTGAATAGAATAAATGAACTTCATATTCACAATTTAATACTGTTATAAACGTCATACTTATTAAGTGTGCAACATAAAAGTAATAAATATTTAATATAGATTGAATCAACTACTAAGATGAACAATTGATTTGAAAAATTGTTAGTTTTATAAATCTGCGGCGCCATGTGATGCTTGCACATGGTAATGTCAATAAATTATTAACTGAGATTTTGAAATGCAGAAGAAATCTAAAAGAGGAAAGGGTGGCTATTCAGATTGTATTAATGAGTGTGCCTCCTTCAACCGGGCGGCGCGCGGGGCAGGTCGGCGGGCGCGAAGATATGGGCACTGTTACACTCACCCAATTACAGAGGGAAAAATAACTTATAGGTTTCCAAATGCCATGTAGTGTTGTATAAAGTCTAGTTACATCAAAATCCGTTTGATTTATCTACAAATACGTCCAATGCAGCCTAATAGTGAATTGAGGTACAGCAGGACGGAACAAATGTGGACCGTTAAAAGTGATGGCGCGCGGTGCAATTTTAGCCGATTGCACTGAAATAGTGAAAGTATGCGAAGCAACGTTCTTGAAGTAGAGATTTGAAGCTTTAATCTCTTTAAAAGAATTTTGGATAAAGAATTATGGAGCTATGGGCAGTAGTGAAATGAAAAGTAGCTATTTTTCTGGTTTTAACGTATAATTGGTCATATTCGGACTAATGTGACACGCTATGTCAAACAAGTGAAGTTGCGGGGTAACGTTGACATGAAATGAAATGAAATTGTTGCGGGGTAACGTTGACATCACCGCCATCTAAAATTCGTTGATAAAAATACCATTAAAGAGTATTTATTCGTTATATTCTTAAAAGTCGCGAAAAATTTCCGAAAATGGAGTGTTTATGGGGTTTGTGGCACTCCTAAACCCATTTTAAAAACGATATCATTGGTGCCAATGTTGTTCTTGCATCAAAAAATAACGTTTTTGCACTAAGTATTGAGTTCTTTATTTTTCCGATACCGTCTTATCTTGAAATCACCTATATATATATATATATATATATATATATATATATATATAGGGTGAATTTCTGGACATTTTACTTTAAAATCGATAGCCACAGTGATACAGATGTAATTAGTTACGATGTGGGTGCCAATAGTGTTTGCTTTGTTCGAGTGGGGTAAATTGACTTCTAAGTTATCAGCATTCATCAAGGAAAACAAAACATATTGAAGAAATGGTATTTAAAATCATTCCGTTTTATGACAATATAAGTGAAATGTTTGGCCATTTTTTGAAGAGCATTCATACTTAAAAAGCAATGTAATATTGCGTTCAGTTCTTGCTAAAAATCGTAATTTGTAGAAAATTAATTGCGTATCTTTTCCTGTGTACACTTCTTCAATATTAAAATAATTCGACGTATTGAAGCTCTTTTCTTTCAAAGACAAATCTTATTGCGTCTTCATGTTGGGTCTCCATGACATTTTTGCTTCAGAAAAGAGAGTATTTGACCTTATCATATACATATAACAAAATCTTCGAACCCAGAATACATCCGAATGAATAAGAATATTAATCAAACAATACATTTAGTTCTCAAAGCCTTCAGACAAAGACCTCTTCGAAAATCAATTTCGCGTCATTGACTGAAGCTTGACGACAGGCTGGCAATGTGTCTGTCAAAATCCTCTCCGCGGATGTGATAGCCTCCTGAATAAACAGTCGTGTGATTGGCAGCGGCCATTTGGCAAGCGGGCACCCCGCGGGCAGCCGTCATAAAAGACGGAAGCGCCGTCGGCGCTGGACGGGCGTGGGCGGGGCAGGGCGATGACGGAGCGGGAGGGCGGGCGCTGCGTCGCCCAGGGTGACGGGCGGGGCGGTGACCGGGGGGCGGGTAAGATTATCGGGCCGGGAACGATTAGTGTGGGAGGGCAGCGGGCGGGGTGGGTGAGGGGAGGTGTGCCACGTATTCGGGCGGAGTGGGTGAGGTAGGCGGGCGGGCGAGGCGGGGGTGGACGATTGGAAGGGGAGGGGGAAGGCGTGAGTCTGGGGGTTGGGTAGTGTGGTCGGTCGGGCCGGTGGGCAGAGAAAGGGCAAGCTGCCGCGAAGGCCGCTGTCCGGAGCAGAGACGGGTTATAAATCAAAGAGCCCACAGCGCCCGGAGATAGGCTGGCGAAGTACCTTGCACGACGTCGCGGTGACTTTTAATATCGACGCCGGTGGTCGGGCGCGGTGGCTATCGAAGAGGTTCCATGAACGTCGCGGTCACATGGGAGGGACATTTAGCGCGAATGCAAGGGCTCAGCGTGCAGAGGGGTGAAGGCCAAGTCCAGTGTAAATACGAGTCGGAAGAAAGAGAATATGATGGTGGAGCTACGACACACACAGTTCATTCGCTAAAATATTGTGGAAGCGTCTCCATTATATTCAGATTTATTTATTTAGTCAAAAACAGTAAGAACACTGTATGTGACGTAAGGGGAAAAAATCATCTGCGCACGCTTTCTTGAGTATCAGAATCCCTTCCCAACAACTATTTATAGTTGAAAGATGAAAATAGGTTATAATAATAATAATAATAATAATAATAATAATAATAATAATAATAATAATAATAAATTTAAAAAATCACGAGAATAACAGTTCAAAAACTAGATATTTTCGTTTCCGAGTTATAGAAAACTTATTTGTTACGGTAAACGAACTGCAGATTTGATTTTTGTGTATTGCTAACAAAATTGAAACTCACCCTAAGCTCTACTACTACTACAAGCAAGAGGAAAGCTCAACAAGACGTGCGCATGGTGAAGGTACATTTACGTCCAGAAGCAAATCAAGGGGCCATCTCAGCATTTGCTCAATGGGTCAGGGAAACTGGACAAAAACCCGATCGAGATGGAATAGTACTCTATTCGAAAGGGAAGAATAAAAAGGACCAAAAAACTGGATAGGGATAATACCAAACATGCGAATTATGTAAAAGAAACGAGAGAAATTACATTTCGTGGTATGATGGATGCTCAGGAAACGAGGGGTCTGTGATTGAATTGCAGGAGAAGAATTAACAATAATTACCATAATACAATTTCAAAGCGGACGTTAAAAAATAGAAAGGTAATGACAGATGAGTTATAAAAATTCAATCAAAATTGTGAACTATAATTCAGGATCACAATTGTAAGACTAAGAAAACATTATAGTTGAAAGATTTAAGTTATGATTCAAGATCTAGACAAAATTAAGTAATTGTAACTACAAATGCATATAATTCTTAAATATTCGATTTGCAAAAGAGTATGTGTATGTAGATATTGTATAGCAAGAGATGTTGTAGTTTCCATCTAAATGTTTTCGCAAGATTAGCTAATTCATAATTAATCTCTAGATAATGGCTTTCTACTATCATTAAATTTTTTCCTAGTTTTTCTTTTCTACTCCTATACTTAGAAACTTTCTTCCAGTTACTCACTTTCCCATATGCTCCCTTTACCATTTCTGAAGCGTGAAACGTAGGCCTCAATTCATCCCCGTCAGTGAAGATATATTCGACAGTTTGCGGGCAAATCGTGGAAAATATTTACACCGCTTAAGTAGATCATGTGTCATGATAGATATGCGGAGTAGAGTAAAACAGTAACAGAAGTATATTAACGCGGTACCCTAAAAAATGAAATAAAGAAGTTCCAGAAGCGAGCAACCCTCGCACAAACCAAGAGAAATGAAAAAGAAAAAGAAACTACGTCGAAAACGGCAGCTGGGCGAACCGCCTCGGGGGAGGCAAATACAACGGGAGCGAGACGAGGATTGGAGGGCGGCGGTGTGGGGATCAGCCTCGGTGACCGCTTCAGGACACAACAGCGGGACACGCGGACGCCGGGACATAGAGGCCGCGAGCGGGGCCGGGCGGGACAGGAAGCGAGCACGACGGGCGCTGTTTTATATACCATCTGCCCGGCGGTTGGTGCTACGCGCGCGCTCGCGAAGAGGCGTGGTGGGCGGTGCGGAGCGGAGAGGGGAAAAGCGGGGCGGAGTGGGTTGGAGTAGAATGGCGAAAGGGAGAGGAGTTCCCGGTGACGTGATCAAGGTGGGGATCGGGAGAGGTGGAGCAGGAATGAGGAGGAAAGGGCGGTGGCAGCGAGGGGGCGGGGCGGGTGGGGCGGGACGGGACGGGTGGCGGCGGCGGTGGCGGCGGTGGTGGCTCTAATGGGCCGGCCATCACTCTGGGGCGCGCCCCTGGCTCGCGCGTCACGCCGCCGCCCGCGGTTAATCACGCGGTCTGCATTAATCAACACTCGCGGCCACCCCGCTCCGCGCCCCGCCACGCCCCATCCCGCCGCCCACCCCCCGCCGCGCCACGCACCGGTCGCTTAAGCCACCACCAGCCCACCCCTCGGTACACCCCATCGGTTCCTTATTTTCATCCTGTTGCGCATTTGGAGACGGTTTTGTCTTCGTGGAGTTCACGTTGCCGATGTGGTTTGCAAAGCGGTGGTAGGGGCACAGGATCAGTTGAAGCAGAAGGAATGAATTTGCTGAACTTGGAGATACGAGGCGAAAAGTAACATCGTATCAGCGTCTTTGTAATCATCACTTATTTAATTACCTAAATAAAGTGGCTCTAGTACTTAGGTTACTAATGTTCCTCCCGTACATACCTGAGACATTTACATAAAATTTTCTAGAACTTACAATGCTTCTTCCCCTTGTATACTCGACGCCATGGTTTTCATATTATACTGTGATATTCTCAATGCAGATTTCTCTAATACACATAATCAGAATTATACAAGACGATTCGTGTTCATTATCCTTCCTCCAACGTCACTTTTGTCACCTCTCTAAAATCCGTTTGTTAAAATATAAATATGATACCGAGACATGCAGATCATGATTGTTTCTTCTGTCTTATGCCATTCCTTAGAATTATTAATTATATGACATTTAAAGTAAATTAATCACAATCATTTTTAACCAATAATAGGAAAGCCGTTCCAATACTCTTAATTTTCTTGGTGGATTGTGGTGGACTGGAAAAGTAAATTTTTCTTGGTGGATTGTGTCATTGCTATCTCTTAACATATTTTCGGGGCAAATTTTTTTCTGAAGAGCAACTTTTTCATTATTACTTACACTTCGCGAAATAAATGATATTTAATTCGATAACTAATAAATTTTCATTATTATTCTTTTCCTAAGTGTAAACTTCTTCAGCATGTATGTTCAAATAGATGATCATTTCTTCAAACTAACCATTGTGAATAAAATATTCCCTTTGAGTATATTACAAACCGTATGCTAAACCTTTTCTTCACCACCGACCAGAATATCCATGTAGAACATTTCTCTCAAGCATAGACGTATAATTCACCCCCTATGTGTACCACATATACTTGATGTGTCCATTATCACACCCCTTCTATTGACATTGAGTTCCCCTTACACATCCCTGGCTTGGAGCTATCAACTACCTCCCTTTCTATCAATATCACATCATTCTCTTTACTCCACATGACTCTGAGTGTATCTTTGATTCCGTTGAGAAGACATTTTCGTAATATCTCCAAGAATTCTGTTTATCCAATCCTATTCACCTCTTGTTTTAATTGACGTTTGTAATGCCCCTGACACCGATATTCTTGTAGTATCCTACTGTAATTGCGTTCATTGTTCGTTTGCCAGTACGTTCGATCTATTCCAGGCACTATTCTTTCCTTTGATTCTTCCACATTTACACTCATCTTTAACTAACACATTCCACTAAATTTTCAACATATCTTTCGTAGGGTGTGTGAATCCTAATTTTCCTGGTATTTCGATTCTCTTTCTCATTTTCGCGCAATTTATGATGTTTATGATGGTAGTTTTGTACAATGTTTATACGGCCATTGACAGAAAAACATGTAAATGTGCTACTGCTGGATTCAGTATTACCTCTAGGAGTGCAGCAAACTCATATTTTAAGAAGAAAATAATATCCTTTTCTCTCTGCGAGAGTCTGGTTTCTCACGTCTTTAATTAAACTCAAACTTTTTTTGTCAAAAGAAATATATTTAAGATGGAATATTATATGGTGTAAGTCTCCAGTCAAACACTCAACCATTTATTGCATCTATGGATTAACAATAGCTGCATGTAAACGTAAACGGAGCATTTAAATAATTATTTGTAAATAGTTAAATAAGAAATGTTGAATAATTGCGCTAGAAAAACAATGTTTACTAATAAATATAGTCTCTTGCATGATTTTTCATTTTCATAGTTTGGCTATTCCTAATACAGGTTAGGTTGACTTCGCCACCCCTATTTTTCTTTCTGCATTGATTATTAGTCCATATTGCTTACATTGAAAGTGAATTATCCGCAAATAGTGTGTGGCAAAAAGTTTTAAGTTAGGGCAGTTTTCTCTCGTATCCAAAGAGAAACAGTGCTGACAATATCAATATTTCTACAACATAACTCCTAGGCCGAGAGCCAGAACCGTCCATTGCGATGGATTTTGCGGCAGATTTTTTTTATCAATTATTCCTCAGAATGTCTGGTAAGCGATTGTTACGCTTCTATGTTGTGAATTAAAACTCAGATATTATTTTAACAAAAACGTTTATTTTGTTTTTTAACACGATCACTGAAAACACTGGATTTATGTACAGATAGTCTTCACTTTATTATTTCTTTATACGGCACACTTCTCATGATTATTTATTTACACAACACTTCTCTGAATTATTTTATTTTCACTGTTCACCGCTTTTGCACTGGCGCACAGTCCTAAGCACTGACCACCGTCCGATGCACTGACCACTGTTCAATACACTGACCACAGTCCACTGCACTGACCACAGTTTACGGCGCTGACCACGGTTCACGTCACTGAGCACAATCCACTGCACAGCTATTCAGCGCGATGCACACACTTCACTGCTCAGCTTCCATTTCAGACTGACTCGCGGTCGCCGGCCGCCGCATATTTATACTCGGCGGGCGCCGCCTAGAATTTACTGGATTTTGCAATAAGCATCGCGAACATTCCGGGACCATCTAGTTCGGGCGCCGCCGGCAGATGACGCCATCCGCGCATACTATGAAGTTCGGAGTGGCTCCGACAGATGACGCTATATTCGTTGCAATATGTTACATTTAATATCATATGATTTCTAAAATGTGTACTACGTATTGAATAAAAGAACTAGAGGTGCTACATGGCCCAGACTTTCTCGCAGTAAAGTTTTCTAATTTCCTTGATGTGGTGTCTTTAAGGTCTTGCTCGATTGTCTGGCCAGCTGCCATCTATCATCCCCAAAATACATTTTTCGGACATTTTCTTTCAAGAATATCGAAGATTACCTCGTCCAATATAGACATTTTTCTTTAAAAAAATGTGCAATTTTAAGAAAATTGCAATTAAGCATTACTACAAATGCGAAATTTTGAACCTCCTTTTCACAGGTATCTAGTGAGTTTTCGGAAAACTTCATTTGTAGTCATTTGAAGCACTTTCACTCACAAATGCAATAATGTATACAAAACGATGGAAATGTGCATATGAACGGCGTGAGACATATTTCAAAAAAATTACACTTGTGTAATTTTTGAAAATTAAAATAATACACCAAATGAATTTTGTGTCACCTAAAAAATGTAATTTTCAGTATCTGTACACAAAATTTGAAGAAAACATTTTGAGCTATTTTTGAGAAAATGGCGTTTGAGCTTTTCTGAAAACGCGGAATTTTGAGTTCATTTTCACAGAACAGTTGAGTTTTCGTGAAACCTAATTTGACATTATGTAAAGCACATGTACTCATAATTACAATAATTTGAAAAAATCGCTTCTAATGCAAATATTACTGACGAGAGAGAAGATAAAATAATTTTTTTTTAATCTAGGGCTTTTATCCAGCCGACAGCCGGTTACCCTTTACGCCCCGATGGGACGCATATTCGACCATACACTAGACACCAACACACTTGCGGGCTCCTCTGATCTGGGGTCAGCAGAACGCGAGGCCCTCCGCGACAATACATACATACAAAGTCAAGGGACAAACAGCCATGCCCAAGGCGGGACTCGAACCCGCGACCCTTCGGACCGAAGCGCTGAGTCGGTACTCGCTCTTCGCCACCTCGGCCATCCAGGTCGGCACAAAATAATTAATTTTCTGTAATTTTTGAAAGAAACAAAAAATAGAGCAATTTGGCGATTGTATAGGAATCGTTTACACTAACTCCACCGAAAATTGAAAGAAAAAATTTGGAGCCGTTTTTGAGAAAATCTTGTTTTTCTAATTTTTTTTTAAATTGCAAATATTGCATACACTATTGCACGAAAACTACTAACCTTTACGAAAGGATGTACATAACCTTAATGAAAAAACTATTTATGCACAACAAATTTCATTTGAAGGAAAAATCTCTGTCTTCAATTTTGTAGTTGTAGGACGCCGGAAAAATTCAAACTTTCGCAGTTTTCAAAAATTCAGAGTGAACGGTAAAAATCAGACCTATGCCACCTTAATAAATGTATTTTACTCTATTCTTACAAGAAACTTAAAGAAAAAATTTCGAGTCGTTTTTGAGAAAATTTTGAAAATGTCCGGGTGGCTTGATGTAAAGTACCCCCTAATTTTAAAGAATGATTCTCGAAATTTCAAAGCTTCAACTAGAGCCAGATCGACATAGGTTTCTTCAATTGAAATGAGATCGTACGTGTGGTTTTGGCGCTAGTAGTGTTCACAGACGGACGGACAGACGGACGAACGGACGTTTGCTTCCAATTGGTTTTTCGGCATCAATGACCTACAAAACAGGGATTTCGGCTACACCACGTGTTAGCGAATTTTTTTCTTTTAATTTAGCAACTGGTTCAATGCACTTTTTCGACACAAGAGCCCATTAATGCATTTTTTCCGGCGAAAATTCGCCGGTTTTTCGCGCAGCATTACATAACTTTCTCTATACTACGTATATACGAATACTAAACTTTAATATACGTAACTTTAAATACAAAACTTTCGTATTACTCCGTATACGAAACGTACGTATACTAAAACGTAAAAGGGTCACCGAATAACTTTTTCAATAGCTTGAAAAAACGTATGGCCAGGAAAGTTTTTCCATAAGAGCCTGAACTAATTCAAACTTCTTTTTTTCAACAATTAGGCTCGTAAGGGCCATTTTTTTCCTTACCATCTTCAAGAACAGAGATTTTTGTTTTATTTGATGTGTTTTTGGGAGGTACTTAACCGTGGTCGATCTACCGAACATACTACCTTAAAGAGTATCGACGCTATTTTAGCACTAATTAGTCTTAAAACCTCTTCATGTCATTATCATTATCATAATTTAATCTTGTCACCATGCAGCCTTAGGTGCCACTTTGAATAGTATAAGCTAGTAGAATATTTTTTTAAATATCCGTGCTTATAGAGTTCAATTGCCGTTTTTGTGCACACTGAGTGCGTTTCATAATCCCTGTTACTGTATCCTCTATCCCAAAATGTTTATAACACATTTGAAAATATCTTTCACTAACGATATACTAAGAAATGTGCCAACCTTGAATTGTAGATCAGAGATGAAATAATATTTTCTTCATATAGCACACATTAAGGTTGAGTTTTATTTGGATTCGAATAAATATAATAAACAAATTGGAAAATCGAGGTTATGAATCTTTCATAGGCAATACAGGACCGAAAGTCTTTTTGGAGAAAAATGCGTATAAAGTAGCTGAGCAAAGTAGCTGAGAACAGATACAATTACTCTCTCACATACTGCGGAGAAAACCTGCAATACTTGAAAGTTTTACACTTCAGTGAGAGAACTAGCATTTGCTTGTTAAATTGACACATGATAAAAGTAATTGTGTCAGGAATGAAGTACACGTAAATTGGGTTGTTTTGCGCGCCCAAATGTAGTTATGTTTCTGCCCCACCGTCATGAAATAATGCAATTCCACTGCCAATATAAAGTGACATTTATATAGATTTTTACAACGATTCATTCTCTCTCCTCAATATTCTTAAAAATACTGAGACTTATCGCAATCAAAACATATCATTAACCTGAAGCATTCTTTAATGGCAATCAGTGTGTCATGAACAAATTCCAGCCCCAGTATTACTAGAAATTGTTGGACGATGAATAAAAGTAAGTACTAAGAAAGTGTCGTTAGAAACAATTGAAAACGAGAAATTGTCGCTCCCAAGTGATGGAAAATTTATTTGCAATGATAAAGAACTTCCAATCTGATTTTATATCATTGATAACAGAATAGATACCTCCTCTCGACTCTTAGAGCTCATATCCGTATGTTAAGAAGCGAAACAAGGGGTCATCGCATCATTTGCTCAACGGATCAAGGCAAACAACCTATTTATTTTTTCTGCAGGTAAAAAGTTGCCAATGAATGTTAAGGCATTGACATTATGCATCTCGGTATTATCCATCTGAATAAGAAACCGTTTACAGTAAACATTTTTTGAATTAAAATTGTTGAAAATTATATTTATTCTCAACTTAAAATTATTGCTGATTTATTTTAAAATATTCACGGTTCCATGACGGTAAATGAAGGCTGAACGCATTCATTTGCCCTTTTGTCCTTGTTATTCTAATAATATCTCACGACTAAGTATTAAAATATGTTCATAATTACAATCCTTCCAGACATAACACAGTTTTCTAATCCCAAACTTAAACAATCTTCCTTTCTCACGCGAGCCCAACATCGTCCGACGAACAGAGAGAAAACACTCTCTAATCTCTACCCGTGTGCGGCTTACACTTCAAACAACTTGTTGCGCTTTAATTCTTCAAACAACAGCGAACAAACCGGGAAGTCGCGCCGGGGCGCCGGGAAGCCCAGGACGGGGGGGGGGCGGGGGGGGCGAGGGAGGAGAGTCGTTTGCAAGGGCAGCATGGCAATCCGCTCGGAGCAGTGTCACTCGACCACGCCCTCCAAAAGAAACCCTAGGGAATCCCTTCACCCCTTCCTAGACCATCGACCTTCCTGGCCCTTCCCACCACTGGCGACACCGTTGCCGGCCCCGCCCTCGCCGCAACTGCCGCCGGGGCTGCTTTTACCCCGGCCGCAGCACCACTGCCAACGGCGGCGAGGCTGCCTCGAAAACTTTCAGAGCGTGGTTTAATTTTTCGGTCACTACTTCGCTTTAATACTGGCTGCTCCTGCAAGCGCGATATGCATGCGATGTGGTGGGCGCGGCGGCGGCGGGTCCCATCTCTGGCAGGTCTCATCCAATAGGACGACGCCCCCACCCCAGGCTCCTCGTTTGCGAGTTGTTGTTTTTTTGTTTGTTTGTTTCAGTAACTTTTTTATTCGTTCCATCAAAGTAGTGTGTTTTTGGGGAGGACTAGTATGTGCAAAGCATATTTAACCAGTGAAGTTATCTTTTTGACTAGCAATTGCTTTGAGATAACCGCTCTATTTATCTGTGGATTCACTGCAAAAATCTACTCTCAGAGTAACTGGACATAGAATAACTTTCATGTCCTGCATTCCAATTATAGAGCCAATGGTTAGATCTGATTTACAAAAGAAGCAGTACTTTGTAAAACATGAATGCGGTAAGAGAAATTAGATTATATTTCGAAGTCTTCTGTCTACAGTATTAACTTTTTTATATTTTTGAAATATGAATTTATCTTTTGCTTTAAAAGTGTCTCATTGTAGTTATTTATGAAACTTATGTTCATTTTATAATGTTTTTTATAAATTTCTATGATTGTTCTATGAGAAAAATATTATCATAAACAATTATATATAATTTCTTGTCATATCAGTTAATTTAGAAAATAATAGTGCCCCTCAGCTATAAAAGCTATCCAGGTAGATGATGGCAATTTAAAATTTATTTGAAAACATTTAGATTAAAAAATGTACTGAAAACGAATAAATTATTTTCATAAAATAAATTTTTATAGACAAGATCCTAGCATTTGGAGCCTTATCAATGCAGTTCACAGCTGTTTGTGAATGTATAAATAATATTTTTCCAGGATGATTAGATTGAAATATTTCAATTTCCAGGTCAAGTACCCAATCGGAAACGCTTTTTCAGTAACAAAGGGATACAATGAAAATTGTAAGGAAGTTATCATCTTTTTATTTAATGTAAGATTTTTGGATATGATATTTGCTGGCTAAGGCAATAACTGTATCATTAACTCTGCATAATGTCTCTCGTAAATGGAATATACTCAATAGAATCAACTCCTGCAGTTAGTATATTGATATCTCATCAGTGCAAGAAAGACATTCACAAGCCAGCTAAAAGCTTAGCTGGCTGATTTACCTTTAGTGAATGAACTTTTATTTTAATGCGTTACATACTAAGCCCTTTTCTGTATTTATCAATCACACTGATTGTAATGGTCGCCCGCGTCCCTTTGAAGGGACCGTCGCTTGAACACAGCGGCGAAACGACTTCGCCTCCGGGTGATGCGCACGGAGCCCATGAGAGGGCGACACGAGCGGAGGCAGCCGTCACGCTCCGGTCGGCGCGCTCAGCGCCCGTGTGGCCGGGCTAGTCGGCGGACCTTTAGCCGGAGGGGGGGGGGTAAATCAGCCCTCTCCGGGAGCAACAGGCAACTGGAGCAGCCCCGGCCTATAGCGAAGTATTGATGCGACAGTGTTTAAGAGATTACGAGTGACAACCGCGCAATTAAGCTACGGACTTTTCTTCTAGACTCTCCCGACACGACTCGTTTTGTTACATCTTCTGGTTATTGATGAACTGGCTTGCTTTTGGTTCTTCTGGTTATTCGATTAACCGAGCTTGTCCGTAGTATATTCTGTTGTACAATTGTGAGAATTAATAACCATTTTACGAACTTGGTTTCCAATGACTCTTTCACCTTTGTCCTCTAATAACCATCTCACCCTATCCTGAATATTCCAATATACCCACTTTCTTCATTCTCCAATAACCAGAAACCAGATTGATTTATCCTTAGTGCAAGAAAGTGATGACAAAACACAGGATGACTGAACAATTTATTGCTAGTGTTACCATTACTCTACGACCGTGACAATGCTCAAACTGCAGAAGTAGGTTTTATGTATCCTCAGGTTTCTCAGAATAATTTATTTCTTTTTTACAATGTTTGGCAATTACAATTCGATTTTATACTCGGTTTTTATTTAATTTATTTTGCTCTATACGTTTACACATCCAACCTCTCTTCTCTCTCTCAACTGCCATAGTACTTCAGAAACATCTCAGCACTCTAATGAAACTTTTAATTTTGAATGTATTCCAATTAAATCCATTGGCAACTACAGCACATAGCTGCAGTAATCAAGAAAGTCAGGTTTTGATAGCGATATTAGTTCGTAGGGAAATCAAGAACTGAAAGCCCATTAGTTTCATTAGAAAAAAGAAAGCGTACCAAAAACGCTTCCGGACTTCCCACTGTTCCCAAGATGTTCATATATAAATTTTCCTCGCTCTAATTACTTCTCACGTGGCTGTCTTGTAGCCACCATTTTTTTCGGGAGGGACTCAATTTTTTTAGAGTCTTGGGAGGGCAAACTATCTTTATAAAAATTTGATCATATCTGTGTACCTCAAAACTTTGGAAATTACCATCGTCCACGTTTTTTTTAAGTTTAAAAGTAACAGAATTTAGTAAAATGTAGACCATGCAAATTGTAATGCACTGCTTATTCTTGAGTATGTCAAAGAAGCATTGAACAGAAAGACATCAACATGGCCGAACATGCGAACATAGCTCGGGAGAAATTTCGAATCGCTCAGGAAACTTGGCTGTCCCACATTTTGAGAAGAAACTAATTATTTTAATAGTCTCGTTGTTTCATCCACAATGTCAAGAGTATATGTTGACTTTTATATTTTTGTTTGTTTTTGTATATTTTTGATTATTTGACTTTGTTAATCAAGAATACTTTTCTAATTTTATATTGAGATAAATCCGTCTCATGCAAATGAAAATTTCAATTATTGACATTTTTTATAATTATGAATTTACAAGAATTACACTGAAATGGAAAATGTTATGTAACAATTATATCTTATACAAATCAATCATGATCACCGGATTGTTCAACAGAATGAAAAGTCAATAAAAAACAATTATAGGTAAACGATAATCCGTCACACAGATAAAACTTCCAATAACCTCTTCCACTAATTGACCAGACATACTGCAAAAAATGTTCATTTATCTCAAAGACCGTCGTCTCCCCTGCCATTTCTTCCAATAAAAAGCCTCCCCCCCCCCAGATATACTTGTGAATATATCTGAAATATATTCGCATGCATATTTTAATACACAGGTGTCAGTTTATTGATCTACTTTCTTGAAAGGTCTATCAGATAAGGATATTTAGAGAAAAAAGTCTTCGTCCATTTTTCCGAAAACGAAACCTTGATATGTAGGTTCAATTCTCTTATAGGCAATCAACCCGCATACTTTGAATGAACTTTGCACCAAATACGTGGCACCTGAATACGAGTTAAGTTTAGTTTCAAAGAATATTCATTGCGTTTGCCACTACGCGCCTAAATGTGCCCAACAATTTGCTGAATTGTGAAAGGTCTGTGAATCATCCCGCCGGCACTACGACGCTATAGAAGTTAAGTTCATTACGCAACGGAAGGACACATTGACATAGAATATCTGCGTATGGAATAGCGTCGACTTTTGAATTTCACCTTGATGCAACGCTCAGGAAATAGCAAGCTAATTGAACGAGAATACTTTACTATACATGGCTTTTTGATCTTCTCAATTTACATTGTGATTATCTTTTGGAAATTTGATATATATCTGAATATTAGTGAATTTATGTATTGGTGAATTCTGAATATTAGTGAATTTACTTTCGTAGAGACAAATTTCAGAACATAAATTTAAACGTACATTTCAAATTCAAAAAGCCTCGGCGCAGCAAAGCAAGCAGCATGCTAAACTGTCAATCTGTGTTTGCGCTGAATGAAATACAAATAGCACAGGTAACGAATACTGAAAATGTTCTCTTTTCATTATTAAAGAAGCTTCCTTACATTTATATATCTAATTAGAAATTTTGTAACAGTGTAGTATTGTTATTGTATTAGTTGTTTAGAAAAGGTGTCCGAAATGACCACCCGTACAATCTTGGCAACTCTGCGCGCCGCAAGAGCGATCCACGCACACGCATGCCAGGGGGACTTCTAACGAGGCCCGATGTGTGGTACTATTCTAGCTCACAACTAATGCCACGCGATAGTTATAGGTCGTCGCTGCCTCGACTTATATCCACCTTTGCCCACATTGTTCACTTATAGCATTTTCCATTCGTTGCAATGAAACCCACCCTAGTGCAGGGCAAACACGTCATTGCTCCGCAACAGTGCCGCCCCACTCGCGTGAAGGGCAGCCGCGAATGAAACGGACTCCGGATCTGAATCAGTGCATATGCGCCTCGCAGAGAGATTATAATAAACAGCCGTTCATGGTCAGCGACACTGACAGAATTCGTAAAATAAGAATATTAAATTGTGATCGTTGTCATAATTTTTATATTTTTTATTATTTTAAGAGAACTTTTACGACGTCTCTTGGTAATGCTTTACCCATTAATTCATAAATTATTAACGTGTGATTTCTTTATTAAAAAACTACCTAAAACTTCAAACGCGTATCTGTCGAAATTTCAATTCTCGTGATTTGCCAGTGGTTGATACAGTATACTAGATTTTGAACCGAAAGGGTTTTGCAGAATTATTTGGTTATTGAAAACTATAAAAAATTAACACGAACTTTCCCGCTGGCGTATGTATGGGCGTGCGAGAAACATTTTGTGTCGTATAGTATATTTTAAATGATTTTGTCAGGGCATTTGTCACCATTTTTATGTTTACTCTATTAGTTTCGAAATTGAGATGTACCTACACTTTGATTACGAAATAGCACTGGATTTGTTAACATGAAGTTATTCAAGATTCAATTTTACGACAATACAAACTGATTTTCCGGACTTCGCGTAAATCACAAATATTATTTTAAGATATTTCTTGTAAAACACGATATACTCCAATATTCTAAGTGTCCCTGCGTGACAGGATATCCTCACTTCCCTTCCCAATTTCACCACGAATCCAAATCAACATTCATAACTTCCGTACTTAACTTCAAAACGGCAATGGACAGCACGGCTGCTCAGAGCAGATTAGGATGCCCCGAGTACGCCTTGGTTCCGTGTCATTGTGCGAATGGAATGTGCACTTCTTTGCACTGGTGCGCCCTAGCGGTCGAATGGAACACGAAAGCTGCCCTGAGTGCGCCCTGAGCGCGCAGCAGTGCGGCGAATGGAAAACATTAGATGGTTACGTATAGCGTGTGCAAAATGGACTGTCACCCCATCATATATGTATCACATGCGCACACGCTTGGCAAGGTCTACAAGTTCTCATAAACTACGAAGGTCTTCTTATAGAAAGCGCAAATGCGTCCTACCATTCAATCGATCGGGAAAATTCTGTAGGGTGATCTCCGAATGTGCCAGCACAAACATTTATGAAAACTGCTGTTGATGTATGCTGAATAATAGCAAAAGACGATATCCATTATTTTTACTTTCTCGTATACATACGTATATACTATAGTTCTATACGTAGTATAGAGAAAGTTATGTAATGCGGAAAATGGATTTCGAGATTTTAACCGAAATACACGTTTTAGGGTCCCCTGATACCGAAAGAGTGTTGTTTTTTTCTTTTCAAAACGTCCGTCCGTCCGTTCGTCCGTCCGTTCGTCTGTCCGTTTGTCCGTCAGTCTGTCCGTCTGTATGTCCATCCGTCCGTTTGTGAACACTACTAGCGCCTAAACCATGTGTACAATCTTTTCCAAATTGAAGAAGACCCTATCGATCTGGCTCTAGTTAAAGTTTTGAGATTTTGAAAAACTTT
Organism: Teleogryllus occipitalis; assembly: GCA_011170035.1. Lineage (NCBI taxonomy): Eukaryota > Metazoa > Arthropoda > Insecta > Orthoptera > Gryllidae > Teleogryllus > Teleogryllus occipitalis. The sequence continues at coordinate 71,756 of BLKR01005277.1, forward strand.
CCTTAGTATTTGGGGGTACTTTACATGAAGCCCCCCGGACATTTTCACAATTTTCTCAAAAACGGCTCCAAATTTTTTCTTTAAATTTCTTGTAAGAATAGAGTAAAATACGCTTATAAAGGTGACATAGGTCCGGTTTTCACGGTTAACTCTGAAGTTTCGAAAATTCGAAAAGTTTGAATTTTGTTCGGCGTCTTCCTAAAACTCTAAAATTGGAGATAGAGATTTTTCCTTCAAACGAAATTTGTTGTCCATAAATAGTTGTATCATAAAGATAATGTACGTTTTTTTCGAAAATCTTAGTAGTTTTCGTGCAATAGAGCGTGAAATATTTGCAATTTAAAAAAATTTAAAAAGATTTTCTCAAAAATGGCTCCAAATTTTTTCTTTAAATTTTTAGAAGTGTCAGTACCAAATGCACCCTATCCGATGACATAAATGCCATATTGCTCCATTAATTGTTTTACAAAAATTACAAAAATGTATTTTTTTTACCAGTCTCTCATGCCAGTAATATTTACTTTAGAGACGATTTCTTCACGTTAGTATATTTATGAATACATTCTCTTTAAATAATGTCAAATAATGTTTCTCAAAAACTCAACAGTTTTCTGTAAAAATGAGCTCTAAATTCAGCTTTTTCAGAACCATTACCATAAACTCCATTTTCTCAATAATAGCTCGAATTTTTTTCTTCAAATTTTTCTAATGGATAGTGCTAATATCACTGTTTAATGGGACGTAAAGTTCACTTTGGTGTATTCCTTTGTTTTTTTTCCAAAATTAAACAAATGTTTTGTTTATTTAAATTCTTCTCACACCGTTAATATTGGCATTTCCATCAATTTGTATGCATTATTACATTTATGAGTAGATGTGCTTTAAATGACTTCAGACTAACTTTTTCAAAAACTCAATAGATTTCCGAGAAAAAGAGCTTCAAATTTCGCATTTACAGCAAAGCTTAATCGCCATTTTCTCAAAAACGGCAACGAATTTCTCAATTAAAACTTCTATTTAGGTCGCGTTTTTACTCTTCTTTAATATTCTTGCAGTAATAATTCGGTTGTACTACTAGGAAAGCAAAAAGTTGAGAAATTGTCAAAAAATGTACTTTGGGCGACGATAGATGTTAGCTGGCCAGAGAATTTTGCAAGACCTTAAAGCCAGGCCAAACCCAGGAAATTAGAAGAATTAGGTACGAAAAAGTCTGTGCCATTCTGTAGCATCTCTAGTTTATTTCATTCTTTACATTCGATAAGCCATGTTATTAACTTCTCTCTTTTACGTGACCAAATAATAAAATATACCAGTATTTCATTTTTATTGAGTATTCGAATTAGAAATGGAAACATAATGGGAAAATGCCATCTTCATTATATTTAAAACGTCGATTTTTTGAACATCGATTTCTTTCAATGTTTTCATCGTCATCGAAAACCTTTTGGTGGCGTATCTAATTATTAATGTATCGATGTTGTGATAAAATTTGCCATCACTAGTACTACCCATTAGCGTGCTGCAGAAACTCGCTGAGATTGCGCCTGTGTTTATCCGAAGGATACACGAACTGTGCGTCGAGGATATTCAGCAATGGTCGCAATTCATGTCCCAATTCTGACGCCTCTGTTTTCAGCATCGGGAATGATATTTCGAAACAGTGGAAAGTAATGTTCGTCTCAAAATAATGTTATCTGATAGCTTCCTTAAGGACGTAGATCAACAATGTATGTATGATTTTGATAGATACCCCAAAACTTGAGAAACATACAAAAATAATGAACCAATTTCCATCTTGAAAGGTAAGTGCAATAATTTGATTGTGTTATTGCTCTCATTCTGACAGTGCGTTGCCGACGGAATTCTCCGACTCAATGCGTCACTGCGTACGTCGAAGGCTTGCGTCATAGGAAAGGGTTCTCCAAGGAAGAGACTGCCCGTTCTAAATATTTGCTACTCGCGTGTTACGTTATGGAATACAGGTAGCTACTTTTTTTTTATTTTAGAGGGTAAAAACACTTTTGTACAGTATATGTACTACATTGATTAATGCAGCAAATATTGAAAAAAATTTAACTACTTTTTAACCCCTATTCTCTTTGTACACTCAGAACACTATCAACCCTCCTTCCTTGAAATAAACGTTGGGGTTAAAATAATTCGTCTTGAGTTAAACTGAAGTAACTTAAAAATTGACTAATATTGCATGATTAATTACATTTTTAAATAAAAATTCAGATGTGTTTTTGAGTAATGTCTATATTTATTTAAACATTAATATTTACAATATAATATAACTAATATAGCGATTATATTATAATGGTTCATAATATAATATAATAAAATAATAAACTAAATAAATATAGCAACAACACTAGCTTTCCATCTTTCACCTTTTTCCTTTATTTTCAATTCAGATGTTGCGCCCTTCTCTCTTCCACGCGAACATATTTAATTAATTAATTTATTTATTTATTCACTTAATTTTTTATTTACTTAATTTACAAACGACTTCTGTCAGACGCCGTCGACTAGCCGCCGTGACCTCGAAAAATGGGCGGGGGTCGCGGTGGTCCCCAGGGCCGCGACCTGACGCGGGTTGCTGAGGCACGCACGCCTGATTGCGAGCGCCTGCCACACGTTGCTCGCGTGGAGGAGGGGCGGCGCTGGCGTTGAAAGTGTGACCCCACCCTTCAGAGCAGCAGCTGTCGCCGCCGCGGCGCATCGCCCAACAACAACCTGAGTCTCTCTCTCTCTCTCTCTCTCTCTCTCTCTCTCTCTCTCTCTCTCTCTCTCTCTCTCTCCCCCTCCTCTCTCTCCCCTCTCTCTCCCCTCTCTCTCTCCCCCTCTCTCCCTCTCTCTCCCCTCTCTCCCCCTCTCTCTCCCTCTCTCCCCCTCTCTCCCTCTCTCCCTCTCTCCCCCTCTCCTCTCTCCCCCTCTCTCTCCTCTCTCCCTCCCTCCCTCTCTCCTCTCTCTCCTCTCTCTCCCTCTCTCTCCTCTCCCTCTCCTCTCTCCCTCTCTCCCTCTCTCTCCTCTCTCTCCCTCTCTCTCTCCTCTCTCCTCCCCTCTCTCTCCCTCTCTCTCCCTCTCTCTCCCCCTCTCTCTCCCTCTCTCTCCTCTCTCTTTCTCTGGTCTAGATTCAGGGAATTAAACAAGTTTTCTTGTACTTTCTCGCCTTACTTCGCATGAAGAGAAAGTATTCTAATTGTACGCCGGAAATCGGCGATTTTTCGACAGAAAAACTCTTAGTGCCGGGCTCTCATAACGAAAAAGTGGATAAATCTTGTTCCTGCATGTAGTAAATTACCTCCTCTAACACTTTGCGTGGTTAGAATTCTTGTTTTATGAGTCTTCGATTACGAAATATTGATTGGCGGCAAAACGTCTGACCGTCCGTCCGTCCGTCCGTTTGTTCATTCGTGTCTTTGTCCGTTCGTCCGTTTGACTGTTGTCAACGCTAGCACCTAACCGTTTATGAAATAAAATTTTCTCCAAAATTGATATTCCCGAACGATCTGGATGAACTCAAAGTCTTGCGAGTTTGAAACGTATTTTTTTGGTGTTTGGGGGTACTTTACAAGAAGCCTCAGTTACTTTTTAAAATTTTCTCAAAATCGACTCCAAATTTTTTATAAAACTTCGTTTTTTATGCAAAAGGTGAGGCAGATGCCTAGAATTGCTTTCTTAGTAGTGTTGGGTTAGTTTCCTAATCTGTTTCATCTGGTTTTCGATTTTGTTCCCATCTCTGCTCCCAGCTGGTACCTAACGGCGTCAAAAATCATCTGTCGTAGTTTATTAATTCTTCGGTCCTCTAGTTGCAGAATAGAACTTGTGGTGCTAGAACAGACTACTTCTTGCACCTAATTTACAACTTATGTAATTTTGGAAAATTTAGAGTTCAACGAAAATGAAACGTGGACTGTTTTTGTTTCCTTTGCTCTATCCTAGGAAAAAAGTAAAAGAAAATTTTAAAGAGGATTTTGAGAACAAAAATTTAAATTCGCCTTTACTTCAAGCATTACTTCAACACTTCGAATCAGGGAATGCAATACGTAATAACAATATTCTAACTACAAACTATTAAAAAATGATGAACGCAAAATGTAGCTTCAGCATTCATTGTGAAATTTCACTTACTTTACTCACCTACCTACGTACCAGCGGTTTCACTTTAGGCAATTTGGCTGATCCCGGGTTTACGGTGCACCTTCGCCTAGGCTTCCTCGATTACTGTGCCTTGACGTGATCCGATTCTCTTCCAATCGGTGTGCACGAATGGTATCGTTCACCAGATGGGAATCGTTTATATTATTTTGAGAAACAATGAAGAGAAATTATCTAAAAAGTTAGTGTTTCGTTTAAAATAAATTCTCTTTTTATAAATTAATTTATTCCTGTATATGTGGAGAACATAACGAACATATACACTCCAATTTATTTTTAAAAATTATTCGCATAAAATGGTAATTTGCTATAATTTGTATAATGCATTGGTAATTATGCGTTGGACAGACTCAAGGATGTTTTATGTTAACGCCTGGGCGAAGGCCCGAGCCTCGTCCGCAACTTGGTCACGCGTAGCGAAGCGTCACAATTCCGCGCTCGTGAACAAAATGGATCACAAATTGCATTTCTAGCAAAAGAAATTTTGTGAAACTAGTGTTTAAATGTTCTGCGTAAATGATGAATCATTGTCTAGCGTTCACGACACAATAATCAGAAGTGAACGATACATACAGTAGTATTGAGAAGACTGTAACAGCAAAGACCGAGGTGCACCGAAAACCCGGCATTAACTGGCAATTTAAATTGATATATCTTTGAACCCGGTGAATAAGCTGATAAGTCGACAATTTGTTGAAAATGAGATATTTATACTCCTGAATTCTCTTAAACATTCTCTACATTTGTGAATAACCAGAAAAGTTCAATTCCTTCTGGTTGATGAGAAATATGTGTATTTACGAACATCACGTAAATTTCTTAAATTCAGAAACCCTAACAAGATAAGTCGAGTTGTCTGGTTATTCACGCTGTATCAATGGAATAAGAACAATGATCAAAATGAAGTAAGTCGAGTTGTCTCATTTTTCACACTAGAAGATTAGTAGCAATAACCACCGGAAAGAAACATGTTAATATTCTTGTCAGCTTATTCACGTAAATATTTTTGCTGAAGAGCTCATGATTAACCCAATATATGCTTAATATGACCAAATCATGCTTGAATACAAGCGAAATGAGTTTGTATGTGTGGATGGTTTAACCTTTTGACCCGAAGGGGCCAACAGTGAGAAAAACAGTAAGTTAGGAGGTGGGTGAATATTACGACCAAGAGAAAGATTTCCGAGAGATCCAATTCTGTGAATTGATTAGAAAAGAATGGAAATGCAGATGATGACACCGGAAAACACAGATCATATCACCGGAAAACGAAGATAACCGGTGCGACACTGTACATCAGACACTTGGAGAAGACGTACTTAAGAAAATACGCCATCAAAGGGTCAAAGAGTGTGGCTCATTCAAACGCGGGGCCATAGGCAGCCGCCAATCTTATTTATAGGAAATTAACTTTATCTACGAATATGGTCTCGCATGACTGTCATTGTGTTGGCGCGAAAATACTTTGGTCGCTGAAGTTTCCATGAACCAATGGCGGCTAGTGCCTCTACAAACTGGAGGTTGCAGCTGCATCGAATGATAGAAATATAATTTCCCAAATTTAGAACACTATAATAAACTAAGCAATTCATGTAAATTAATTAAAACTACGTTGATTAAAAGTTTATATTGAAAGATTACCTTCCTAACTTTGTGCGTACTGTCTATATCAGTTGAATTCACCTCATAGTGCTGGCATATTCACCACGTAGTTCTGACTTTGTTGTCCAATGGGCATTCGAGTTTCAATATTAGTAATGCATTGAGAGAGTTACATTGTATTAATTAATGCAGACCCTTGTTTCACAGGAGTCATTTGCAACTTGCAGAACACTGCTATCAATAAGTAACGGTAAAAACCAATAAATTAGTTTCATGAAATGTAATATTCTTAAACTTTCATCTATTTTGTAATGTAATGTACTATAACATTCATATACTTGTGCGCCACAAGTTGCAAATGACTTAAGTGAAACACGAGACTAAATCAATACAAAGAAAGACTTAAAAATAATCGTATATAAAATTACTCAATATAATTAAGTTTCACTTAATTTTGTTTTGTTTTTTGTTGGATTGTGAAATTTGTGCCTTGGGAGCCTTGTGAAATTTCACTTCTTGCTATTAAATGTTTGTAAAGAAAATATTTCGCCAAATAATATGAAATTATTTAAGATTTAATTGTAATGTATCTAATTCTATTCGGCAACTGTTTGAGTGTCAACTTTTTAATATTTTATGAAAGTGCTTTCACATTTTTGCGTATTGTTTTTTTAATGTAACAATTTCTGGATTCAAATTTCCAATTAAAAGGTATAGTATAAAACAAGGCAAAACTGACCAAGTGAACATATGGGTTTATGCAAATAGTTCCATTGCTGATACAAACATTTTTTGTAGTAACTAGCGAAAAATACGTTTCGGTGGGTTGTGGAACAACTCGCCGAACTTCCGAGAGAATCAACCACAAACTACAAACGTTCTAGGGTCAGCATAACATTTTAGACTAGAATACCACCGAACACAGGGGTGGTTCACGGCCCTACGGAGGAGCACACTCGGCGCCGGCGGGGCAACAACCACAAAAATAGCTGGGCCAAATTGTACAATTGATTGTGGTTGAGAGATCCCTATTTCAATGTGCAGCAACCATTCCTTTTCTTCAGTGTAATCGTACTAGCAATAATTAAACAACATTTATTGTAAAAGGAAAAACACAATGTTAAAAAATCTAAATAACATGTTAGATCCGCAGATATCCTTAAAATGTCTACTTCATCTGCAAGATGCAAGGCGTATCGTCACCACTTTTACTCTTGTTACCGTGCGCGCGTGGACAGTCTCCGACGCCACAACCGCGTGCTTTCATTTAGGTGATGGGTCCCTACTGGCAGCGAAGTAGCGCTGTTTTTAACGGACTCTTTCCCTGCGTGTCTCCTTGGCGCTGTTGCGTGCAGGGAGGTGACATTTTTCTCCCTGACACACATCTCCCGCTCCGCTTGGAATTAAATGGGTTCATTTTATATGAAACGTCCTCCCGCATTTTTTCAAACGTTTCTCTTTGAATTACAAGCTGTCTATTCCGTTCTTTCGCGAATATCGCTAGCATATACGGAAAAAGAGAAAAGAAAAAATGTTTTTAAAGTGCGTGAGTAGTTTGGTGTGGTATTAAAAATATGATGATGTGATATCAAAAATTATAATTTTTCGTAACAAAGTGTTTCATTTTTCGACACGTTTCCAATATGTAGACATTCGAAACACATTCGACGTTCAATACATTTTCCACAATTTTCTACAATGGTGTGTCCATTTTCAAAAGTGGATAGTATCAAAGCTGACGCTTCAGTACAATGGAGCCTTTTAATAAATATTTACCTGACACCAATAATTAATACTCATTGCCATGTGAACGAATAAAATGTTTACTAGTTACAGATATTCCAGAAGTCAAGAAGGACGTATTTTCCTGAGCTGAGCAAGACGAACTCATAAGTTTGTAACCACAAAGTTATTGTATATTCTTAATGCTGTTGCTAATGTTCAAGGATTAAAAGAATCAGTATAACATAGAAGTTCTTGAGTTTTGTTTAAATTAAAACGAGACGAAAGCACTTCAGTATACATACCATTTACGGCTCTCTTACGCAAACAATCTTTGTAAATGAAGTCTCTAAAGGAAGAGAATTTCACGGAGACGTGCCGAGTTGCACTTTAATTTTAAAAATATGAAGGATTTGTTGTAAAAACGCATCTAAATATTCATGTTGAATGCGACCCGCAATACCCAGTCAGATATATTGTTAAATAACTCCGAATGGAGGAATGGAGAAATACAGAATATATTCCTCCATGAGCCCTTGCTGCTGTTGGCCATCTTTGTGACGTCACGCTTGGAAGGATTAGATTCCTCCATCTTATATTTACGCATTCTGTATATTATTTGCTTAATTATTAATTCAAGATTCACTCTCGCAGCAATTAGAAGTACTATTATTAGTTGCTTGACGCAGACGAAGATTGTTTCTAATGCGTGTAGTGCAACCGTTCATTTAACATTTTGCCTGGTCTACAAGTGCTGTGTATCTACTTGTGGAGGGGACTACGATGGAAACGGAGCACATGTTCATATGTTTCAGTTTCACGATCCGCTTAGGAAAAATTGGGGGTGGGGTTTAACATGCGAGAGTTCTTGTACGGGTACGCTAGTATTAATATAAATCCAATGCAACTCGAAAGCCATTCTTCGAGGGAATTTTCATTATACGAAACGAGGAAGACAGCGACTCCCATAATTTTGTGTAACTTTTCATTAATTTCATAACTCCATCGATAGATCGATTGATTAGTGATTCGAGTCCCTATTAATTTCATTAGTCCCGTAAGTATAGTGCACGTTTAATTGCGGGAAATGGGTGTTATCTTCCCCCGCTGAATGGCGAGATTCGACGCGGAAACTACACGTGGGAGGTTTTCGTCAACCAGGTATCTCCCACCATCGGGGCATCGCTCTAGCTGGAACCAGCTCTAATTTCCCGACTGGTGTCCCGACATGTGTGTTAGTGTGTCGCACGACTCGAAGAGAGCACTACAGTTTCATTAAAAGTCGCGCCCAGTGACAAGGCAAAGACTTGCAGAACGTCCACGTCCATTCGGAATGCCGATAATCGTCGGCAGAAATATGTCGGTGCAAGCCGAGCGCGCTGTTTTTGTTGTGCGCTGCCCTCGAACGCGGCTCGGCGTCCGCGCCGCGCTCTGTCGGGCGGAAAGAGCACTGCTGTCGGCGAGGGCGGCCCTCCGCGTCACCGCCCCCGCGCGCGTCACCGCCCGGGCGTCGCCCTCCAGCTGAGCACTCGCCCATGCGCGCCGCGCCCCGCCCACCCCCGCCCAGCCCCGCCCCGCCCACTTGTCGCTTCCCTGGCGGCCCTCCCCAGCGGCCTCTGCCCCCTGCACAGACAGGCTCATTCTTTTTTCTCTCTCTCGCGCGCGCGCCCGCTTCCTCTCTTTCTCTCTTTCTCCCTCTCTGTCGCTCTCGCTCATTTCCTCTCCTATTATTTCTCTCTCCCTCTCTCGCTCTTTATATCCCTCACTCAATCTTTCTCTTCCACCCATCACCCTCTTTCTTGTGTTTCTCTCTCGCTGCGCGATCCGAATGTCCGATACGAAGCGCCCTGGGGCACAATCTGCCTTCTCGTCTCCATCTGCACTCGTTCACTACTAGAGGGAGGTAAAGATTAACAATGCACTGTTAAACATCTTTCATTTTAATGCAAAACTGTGAAGTTCCTTTTCAGGAAAGGACTTATAAAAGAGAGTGCAAATACGGAATTGGGTTTCAATCAGTAGTTACAAATGCCTGCACGCTCGGTATCAGATCCACGTACAGTGCATGCACGATCTGCTTTTCTAACGCAAGTCTCATCGACGTCCTGGCACAAGTAACATGCTACAAGCTGTTGTGGGCAGTGAATTGTCGTTTTATTTGTAAAAATTATAGTACAGGAAATTTGATTATTTTCCATATTTATCGCTCGAAACCCGCTTGAAGATATGTTTTAAGAACGTTAAAAGTAACATTTACAGTTTTCAATGTTTCTAAAAACTTATCTCCATATTTATCTTCCTAGACCTCTACGGTAGTTTTTGTCATTAGGGATCTAATATGATCGTCTTTCTCTTCTTCGTTATCACCTTTGATCTAATACCCAATCCTGCTCAATTTTAATTAGATACCAATTATTCCCTTTTTTGACAATCATTAGATAATGACTTACTTTGAGTCATATAGTATCCATTCACCAAGAATGCTCCACGACTAAGTATGTAATGACTAAATAATCTACATAATCTGGATATTATTTATTTCTGTCGCTTATTCAGTTATTTCAGAGTGTGATTTAGAATATTTTTTTCTGAATGGTTTCAGAAAATCCTAAAAAAAGTTTTCATTAACAAATATAGATAAGAAATTTTTTAGTGTATTGTTTTAACATTGTTGAAATATTGATGACATTCAAATATTGATAAAGTTTATGTTCCGGAAACCAAAATGTGGGAGGTAAGTGAAAATGCTACCTGTAAAAATGTAATATAAAAATCTCTTGAAAATCGGTAAGAGCAACTTGGAAATAAGGTGCGAAGTATCGAAAGAAGTGATAGCACATATGGGTATCAGACAAGTATGTCCTATTCTACCAAATTTGATCTAGATCTGTTGTAGTAAAACTCCAAAGCAGAAGGCTGTACAGTGAAGAAATGGGAAGGATAAGGGCGGTAGTGTTGGAGGGGAGAAAAGCTAAGCCTGAGGCGGCGCCGCGGCGGTGGGTGTGGCAGCAGCTGGGCCGGCAGAGGCCGAGACGGCGGCCGTGACAGCACTGGCAGACACTCGACAACGCTCCCGGAGGCTCCGAGGCCCTACAAATGTAATTGAAGTTCCTTCGACACGCGGGCTCTCCGGCACGGAGGAGCAGGGCTCAGACGCGGCCTCCAGTCATTGGCTCGCGCTGGGTGCAGCGTGGCCTTGCTGCCTTCTACCTTCCGCTCTCTGCCACTCGCTGTCCCCTCTGGCAATTCGACTCAGCGCACTTGTCCAGCTACTATTGTATAAGTAGCCACCTGCCCGTTTCTTGTCTCATTATTTTTCTGCGATATTGTCTATCTACAAAAATCAGAAATGTTCAGAAGCTTTCGGAGGAAAATTCGCTAGCCTACAATTTAATGGTTTGGAGTACATTTTTTTAGACGTTGCAAGAAAGTTTGGAACAGTCAGATCAACCAAAATTTTTTTTTCTGAACTGATAAGGTTTTTTCGTAACTGATATTTCTTTGGTCTGACTTTAGGGATTTGGAAAGAGAACTCAGAAAATTCATGATTTTTCACAAAACTAAACTTCACTAAAGATGGCAGTGGTGCAACCCCACAGCTAATCAGCACAATTGTAAATCACTATGCTCAAACCATTTATTCTATGTAAGAGCATATTGTTTACTCTTTGCTTCACCGATCGTTTCAATGAATTTTTATAATATAATATATTTATTATATTTTATATAATATATTTATATTTATTATAATATAATATAAATAATTGTTGTAATAAATTTGTATATAATTCTATATAATTGTACGATAGTTATACAGTTAATTTGTGAACAAAAGTGAACAAAAACTTCATGTTTTAAATAAATCGGTAATTTACTGTGTTATCGTTGGCCTTCTAATTTAGTTCAATGTGTTCAAATAATTTTTACTTTCTCGTATACGTACGGAGTAATATACGTAATATAGAGAAAGTTATGTAATACTGCGCGAAAAAGCGGAGGATTTTCGGCGGAAAAAAATTGCCGGGCTCTGGTAACGAAAAAGTACATAAAAAAGTTGCTAAATTAAGAGAAAAAATCCTCTACCACGTGGTGTAGTCAAGAACCCTATTTTGTGGGTCCTTGATGCCGACAAACCAATTGAAAGCAAAACGTCCGTTCATCTGTCCGTCCGTCTGGTGTATTGTGCTGTGCTAAGCTGTACAATACTTGCGTCTAAAGTATACATATGATTCAAATTTTCAAATTTAAGAAACCCCTGTCCATCTGGCCTGAGTCGAAATTTACTATTTTGAAAACCATTCATCAATATTTTGCGGTACTTTACACGAAGCCTCCCGGACATTTTCAATTTTTTTTTCAGAAATGGCTCCAAATTGTTTCTTTTAACTTTCTTGTAAAAATAGAGTAAAAGACAAGTGGCATAGGCCCGATTTACACTGTTAACTCTGAATTTTCGAAAATTACAAACGTTTCAATTTCTTTCGATTTTTCGACATTCGTGAGTAAAAGTGCTTCAAATGACTTCAAATGAAGTTTTTCGAAAACTTAGTAGATTCTTGTGAAAAAGATATTCAAAATTCACATTTACTGTAACGCTTGACGCCATTTTCTTAAAAACGACTCCCAATTTTGAAATGAAAATTGCTATTTAAGGCAAGGTTTTACCCTTTTTTAATATTCTTAAAATAATATTTTGGTTCTAGAATTTGGAAACCAAAAAGTTGAGAAAATTTCAAAAAATGTACTTTGGGCGGGGACAGATGGCAGTAGGCAAGAAGCAAGGGCAAGACTGTACAGTACCAGTTCCACACCTAGGAAATTTTACGAGGAAGTCGGTGTCATTCTGTAGCACCATTATTTATGTATGCGTATGTGGTCCGTTTCCAACGTTGTCGACTGTATAACACAAACCTGAACAAATTATCACAAATCATTCACTTACGCTCTGAACATCTTATTCGATAAACCAATATGGAGGTTGAAGATTATGGAAATGTAATGACACCACATTATAGGCCAACAATTGATTACTTAAGTGCGTTTCTGAAGTACTCGCATATTAAATTTAGCGTGTCTCTTGCGCCCTCGCGGGGGACAGCTGTGCATATGTTCAGGTAAATGAACGAATTGTAGGTCAGAAGAGTTCGGTGTCAATCAAATTCTGAACGTAAACTAAAGATACACAACTTGAAAGCTACTGATTAATATCAATCACCTATATTGTTTTTATTATTATTATT
>BLKR01005278.1:0-84393 GCA_011170035.1 Teleogryllus occipitalis
GCCCCCGGGGCGCGGGCGTGGGGGCGTGAGGGAGCCGCTGGATCGATGGCGCGCCTTGGCTGTGTCGTTCCGGCGTCGTCGCTTTAAGACCATCTTGCGCGCCAGCGGAGCCGCTGACGGCGGAAGGGCATGGAATACACACAAAAAAGGTGCGCGGGAGCGTGTAGACTTACTTTTATGACGATGTATTGCTTTTTACCGTTGCATGCGTGATGCAAACAGTTGTGTGGAATTACGGTAAACCATGGTACGAACCAATTATTAACTATTATTCTGCCTATATTTAAACAAACTTTTTTGTAATTTGACTCAAAATAATGTGTATATTACGAATGGATACGATATTTAAATATTTATGCGAAATGAATTGAAAAGTTGGACCTTCAGACTGCTGGTTGAAAATTGTAGTTTTCTAATGCAACTGTATAAACTGTTAGATTTTCAGTTTTTTATGATTTATTGAACATTTTCATATTTGATAAGTTAAAATCCTCCTTAGAAATGCAATTAAGTTTCAAGACTACCTGTATAATTAGATACAGCAGCATTGACGCAGTGGAGACTATAAAAACTGAGAGTTCAAGTTTTTTTTTGTAGGAAATATAATGGTTCTGTACATCCTTTTAAATACTTAATACAAAACCCTTTCTTCTATCTTTATCAATGATTGCAGGAGGCTTGAAACATCAGTACCGAGACTCACAAATTCGAATAATCATTTGCCTCTTACGATCGCTCCACAGCTATACCTTACAACTGCCAATCAAAGCGCTGTTTATGTAAACAGGTGTAGGGGCGTACAGGGCTTCCATTAAAAGGAACCTAACCTGCACGAAATAAACGTCAGGAAGCCGAAGCAGTTAGTGTCTGAAATTTTAATGTGTATAAAAACAACAAACAACGTCAACCATCGCAAGGACGTAACAGCAGGGAGCGACCGATTGTCCATCAGCGCGCGTAGGCGAAGCGGTGGGCGGCGGCGGCGGGGCCTGTAATTTGGCGTCAAAACGGCGTTGTGCTCTTGCGGTGTGGGGAGAGGCGGGGGTGGGCGGAAGGCGACGCCGGAAGTGACCCGTTATCCGAGGCCGAACACCCGGCCTTCGCACCCCGGGGCCGCTTCCGCGTCGGCCGCATCTGGCGCTCGCGCACTCACCCACGCCTCCGCCTCCATCTCCACCTCACCTCCACCGCTGCCCTGCCTCCTCTTCGATCTCCACCCCGTCGTCCTTCATCACCACCTACATCATTGCCATGCCTCCGCCTCCTACACTGCCTCTGCCATTCGCCCTCCTTCATCCCTACCTCACCTCTACCGCTGCCCTGCCTCCTCTTCGATCTCCACCCCGTCGTCCTTCGTCACCACCTACATCACTGCCATGCCTCCGCCTCCTACACTGCTTCCGCCATCCGCCCTCCTTCATCTCTACCTCACCTCTACCGCTGCCCTGCCTCCTCTTCGATCTCCACCCCGTCGTCCTTCATCACCACCTACATCATTGCCATGCCTCCGCTTCCTCCACAGCCTCTGCCATTCGCCCTTCTTCATCTCTACCTCACCTCTACCGCTGCCCTGCCTCCTCTTCGATCTCCACCCCGTCGTCCTTCATCACCACCTACATCATTGCCATGCCTCCGCCTCCTACACTGCCTCTGCCATTCGCCCTCCTTCATCTCTACCTCACCTCTACCGCTGCCCTGCCTCCTCTTCGATCTCCACCCCGTCGTCCTTCGTCACCACCTACATCACTGCCATGCCTCCGCCTCCTACACTGCTTCTGCCATCCGCCCTCCTTCATCTCTACCTCACCTCTACCGCTGCCCTGCCTCCTCTTCGATCTCCACCCCGTCGTCCTTCATCACCACCTACATCATTGCCATGCCTCCGCCTCCTACACTGCCTCTGCCATTCGCCCTCCTTCATCTCTACCTCACCTCTACCGCTGCCCTGCCTCCTCTTCGATCTCCACCCCGTCGTCCTTCGTCACCACCTACATCATTGCCATGCCTCCGCCTCCTCCACTGCCTCTGCCATTCACCCTCCTTCATCTCTACCTCACCTCTACCGCTGCCCTGCCTCCTCTTCGATCTCCACCCCGTCGTCCTTCGTCACCACCTACATCATTGCCATGCCTCCGCCTCCTACACTGCCTCTGCCATTCGCCCTTCTTCATCTCTACCTCACCTTTACCGCTGCCCTGCCTCCTCTTCGATCTCCACCCCGTCGTCCTTCATCACCACCTACATCATTGCCATGCCTCCGCCTCCTCCACTGCCTCTGCCATTCGCCCTCCTTCATCTCTACCTCACCTCTACCGCTGCCCTGCCTCCTCTTCGATCTCCACCCCGTCGTCCTTCATCACCACCTACATCATTGCCATGCCTCCGCCTCCTACACTGCCTCTGCCATTCGCCCTTCTTCATCTCTACCTCACCTCTACCGCTGCCCTGCCTCCTCTTCGATCTCCTCCCCGTCGTCCTTCATCACCACCTACATCATTGCCATGCCTCCGCCTCCTACACTGCCTCTGCCATTCGCCCTCCTTCATATCTACTTTCCCTCCTCCACTGCCTCCTCTTCCACCTCCGCTGCTTCCCTCCTCGTTTATCTTCACCTCCCCCGCTGCCCTGCCTCCGCCTCCTCCATCTCTATCTCTCCACCGCTGCCCTACTTTCGCTTCCTCCACTGCCTCCTTCTCCATCTCCACCTTCACCACTGCCCTTCTGCCTCCTCCATTGCCTCTGCCTTCGCCACTGCCCCCGCCTCCGATCGGCCTCGTTGCAGCCTACTTCTTTGACCTTTCTACTGACTGCTTCTTTCCCCCATATATCTGTTTGCTGCTATTCCATTACGATTATATGATTACAGCAAATATGCTTCTATCGTATGTCACGAGCTAAAGTCGGGAGGATAAACCTTTCCGACTACTCCCAATCATCATTCGTTGTCCTTTTCTCAAGACCGCGTAAGGAAGCTTCCTCTTTTCAAATCCATCCTTAGCCCGACAATTTTTCACGTTTTCTCCGTCTGGGGAGGGGCTATACCTTCCAATATCCGTCCTTGACAAATATTTCAAAATAGCAGACTACTTGTAGCAACAGCGTCATTCGTATATTCGCAATGGCTATCATCGTAGAGGTATTGGGAATAAACCCAATTTTCACCCACATTACTAAACAGTCCTCTTACTTCCTCTCACGTCCTCTTCCGTTGAAATGACCTTAAGATTCCTTTGGGAATTGACAGTGGTGATCACGTGTGACATAAAAATCGCATTCCACTTCACCGTCATTTACTTTTCGTAATGCTTTTCTGATGTATCCATTTAACACAGCCAAAAACCATTAATACTAGGGTTAAAGATTTTACAGACCGCAGTCCGTGAAGAATAATCGAAACAAATGAGTTGTAGCTAAAAATGGCGGATATGTGCCTTTACTCCAAGAAAACATATTCTTGCGTGTTGTTAATTTATTATAAGAAGGTGGTATTGCGAAAAGTACGAGGTATCGGTCACAGTGAAACCAATTTTGGCCGCTATTTCTGTTGGCCGACGTCCGATGTTTGCGTTCAATATGCATGATTACTTCAAATACGTGCTAATAAATGGAAATGTGCATATTGAACACGAGCGATCTCTTCTGATGGCGTTCGGAAACATCACCTGTTGGACGATGATCTGTTTCGTTAATTCTGTCAGTGCCATTTGTCCGAAATTAGCTGGAGAGTCAAGGCCGTCTGTAATACCAAGACTATCTGCAATACAATTGGTTTTGAACGTGCTTCTTGAAAATGTTTCAAACAATGAACGACGGAATTATGGGAACATTCGGAAAATTTTGGGTGCACAATTTGGGAGTGTTTTTCCCCTAGGGCTTTTATCCAGCCGACATGTCGGCTGTCGCGACAGCCGGTTGCCCTTTACGTCCCGAAGGGACGCACATTCGACCATACACTAGACAAACACTTGCGGGCTCCTCTGATCTGGGGTCAGCAGAACGCGAGGCCCTCCGCGACAACACATACACACAAAGTCAAGGGACAAACAGCCATGCCCAAGGCGGGACTCGAACCCGCGACCCTTCGGACCGAAGCGCTGAGTCGGTACTCGCTCTTAGCCACCTCGGCCATCCAGGTCGGCTTGGGAGTTTTTCGGATGCAAAGTCGTATAATTTCGCTCGCAGGTCGACCGGTGGCGAACGACCGATATTTCGCCTGCACTGCGACTGTAACCTAAGAACGACACATGGCAATATCACAGATAACGGTCGATGTCAATGTCATAAGTTGGTTGGGTAAGAATCTCGGCTAGCGCCTCGGGTTACTAACTTTACGGCATCTGTAAGTTGCTCAATGTCACTCCAATCGGTCCCCGGCGCTAAAGGATTTCTGCGGCAGAAGCAGTACGGCGGGGGCGTCGTGCCTTCCGGGGAATGAACCAGGTGAGCGGCAGCGCACTTCCCGCCCAGCGCCAGCGGTCAAAAATGCATCATGTTATAAAAAGCTCGCACGATCATCCTTCGCCAATGGAGAGAAGCGTGAGTAACGGAGCACCACTTTATATTTGCGCGAGGCGTGATGCCTCGAAATACTACGCGATGCCATGGATGCCCGTGCGAACGAGTGGTCGATCGACTCTCTCCGAACAATCGCAGTGGCAAAGGATTCGCTACGTGCACATGCGCAAGGGCCAAAGAATAATTTCAAAGGCAGGGGCCGAGCTGCTCTGCATTCCACCGATCGCGATGTACACCTCCCGCCCTCCGCATGGGGACGTACAGCAAACTTTCACCTCGAAAATGAACGGCAATTTCGTTTTGTGCCACATGAGCTCGCGAGCCATTGGTTTCAGTGTCGCCCCACCACCGCTCGCTCCCGAAAGCTGATTCTAAACAAATCAGAGAGAGACACTCGGATCATAAGTGGGGATCTAAGTCTTCGTCTTGTCGCGTATGAATTAGTACGTCCCAAAAAATCATTACTATTTCAGCTTCAACTTCTACTTCTACTTCTGCTTCTGCTTCTTCCGACTCCGTACACTCCAACTTCAAATTTGGCACTTTGGTATTAACTTCTATCCAAGCCTGAACTGAGTTTCTACTTCTGACTTGTGCCTCGAATGCGATTTCAAAATGCTCACATAGACGTTGGGCTTCGTAGATGCAATCACAGTGGTTTGTGCCTCGAGCCAAAACGTGAGACCACTGATGTCTCAAGGACGCAGTTATGTTCATTTCGGCAATGTGCGGGGAATACCATGCATTGACTGCATTCTCGCCTGCGTCGGGGAGCGAATCCAGATCGTTACCACGCCGCGTGACATCGCCGACGCCACAGTGGGCCCGAT
This sequence comes from Teleogryllus occipitalis, assembly GCA_011170035.1. Taxonomy (NCBI): domain Eukaryota; kingdom Metazoa; phylum Arthropoda; class Insecta; order Orthoptera; family Gryllidae; genus Teleogryllus; species Teleogryllus occipitalis. Next base: position 5,346 of record BLKR01005278.1, read on the forward strand.
GGCAGCGCCTGGCTGCAGGAGAAAGAGCAGGGACGGCATCTCACCACCCGCCCGCTGCACTGCAGGTTTCACGGACACCCAACCGACGAGGATGAAGTCATCACGTCAACACAGTAAGACATTTCATGAACGACCCGAAATGGGGTTACTATCTCGTGAGATGACTGTTGTATGACATCTGATGAGTATGCGGGCTGGCTCGCTACCGACGGTTTCATGAGGTGTGGAGAGTGGAAAAGATGCGATGTATTTGGATAGTAGTTATTTAGCGTACGCAGTGCTGAGGACACAGCTTCGGGGAGCGGTGGGAACGGGTCTCTTTGTTCATCCGTGGCTGGTGATGAAGAAGGCTTGCAGAAAAGCTGACGAGGAACAGACGATTTTCCGAACAAGGCAGAACTTGAAGTAGACACAATTAACACGATCACTGATTTCAAAAATAAAAAGTAGTATTGTAAGTAGTAAAAAGTAATTTAGTAAGTACTGTTCCCACTAAGAAAGACACTAAGAAATACACTTGACACTGAACCGTAGCGCTTCGGCCCCGGCGCGGGGCTTATCTCATGTGACGTCGTGGGAATACACAATAATCACAGACACGAGCTTCAATGATAAATATGTACAGGTTTATTCACAATATGTACAGTAATAATTTAAGTTACTCAGCTCTGGTAGATGTTTACTTCCCTGATCGCAGGAGCGATCCTTAAAAATGAAATGACTGACTCGTGGCCCGCGCCACTCCTCAGCGAGCCTCCCGCACACAGCAGACAGCTCCGGCGACCTCGGTCACCCGTGGATATAGTCCACAAAGGCGTCCTAACACATGGGTTGCCGCACGAGCCTAGCACGGCTCCGCACCGCCCTGGGCGCAAGTTTTGTGCGTTCGCACGAGGGTTCCTACTCAGCTCAACATCCACCCCCGCGCTCTGCGTTCGCTCTTATATAGCTACCACCCACGTGACCAGAAACATCACTGGGTTTTGCACACGGCCCGCGCTAGTCGCGTTGCCAGGCATTTTTGGACATCCATTGCCTTGGATTCCAAGAATTTGTCACGCGGCAAAAATGCGCTGTCCCGCATTTTGGGCATCCCTTTCCCTAGCTCTTAGGATTTCTCAGAATACCTCGGCGTGTCACATCCTGCCTGGCCCCTGGCGTCTAATCCCTTACCGCAGCACCTTTGTGGCGCCCCGACGGTCGCTAGCTGTAGCCCTACAATACGTTACACTCTGGTCGCAGCGATAACTAGTGAGAGAGGTGTGCACAGCTCGACGATCAAGCACGGAATGAATTTATTAATTCTGATGCAATTGCATCGTAGTAACATTTGTTGCATTACAGGGAGCAAGCCTGTTGTGAGGACAATATCTGGTCCAGATCGACGGTATTACTTTCAGCAGAAGAATCCTATTTCCTTTTTGCTCCGTGATGTCACTTAAACGTTAATTTACATTCACCGTGAATGCATGTGGCTCACTACTTTGCTTTGTGTCCTGCTGTCAGGAGGAGAATTCTAGCGACCGGCTGCACTCATCGTTGGTTTTCCCATGGTTTCTACGATCAACATCAGACGAATGCCGCAGCAGTACCTTAACAAAGGAACCACGAACCGCGCGCGATTTTTCTTCTCCTATCTTGTCCTTTCCTCACCCCTTACATATACATGGGGGAGCAGGGTGACTGCCTCCTTATCTCCTGCATACGTCACCGTTACTATGACAACTGAGCCACTATTCGTACTGCTGACATTGGTCGAGTTTTGCCACGCTCGCTTTGTGATTCACTCATGTGAGCACAGTCCAGGCTCTGTCCACGGTTGTACCCCACATGTTTTCTGTTGTGAGAGTTTGCTTACTTTCTTCTTATAACAAGCGTATAGCATATTATTTTAATTTTGTTTGTGATCTTTTGTGGAACGGTATGGCCTGTGTTCGTAGAAAAGGCCAAACAAATACACAACGAAGCTAGGGAAACTATACGTCTCGTGACGAATTGTGACGAAGAGAAGAATTCGGGCATTCTTCAACACACGCTGCATAACAGCAATTTTCAGGCAGCAAACTATACTGGAGTATCAGTTCGAACCATGACATCAATCAGAAAAAAATGATTTGAAGCCGGTGGGGAAGCCTTGAGTACTCCAGAAAGAAAAGGTCATATTGTGAAAAAAAAATTTCATACTGATGACTTTGATAAGATAGTGATTCGTGATTTGATTCACGAGTTTTATACTGTTAGAAACCAGTAACAACCGCACAAAAACTGCTGACGGCAATCCAAGAGAAAATTAATTTTCCTTGGGGTGTGCACACATTCCGACGCTTGCTCCACACCATGGGGTTTTAAGTGGAAAACATGTCGTTACCTCTGACAAGTTTTTATTGAACGGCCTGACATTGTCAACGGACGCGCAAGGTATTTGAGAGCCATTCAAAATTGTAGAAATGATGAGAAACATAATTTATCTTGATGAGACTTGGGTTGATAATAATCTTACATTTGGAAAATGCTGGAGTAGGGAAGATGTTTCCGGAATTTTGACCAATACAAGTTCCTCAAACAGATTCATAATTGTTAGTGCCGGTTTCAATGAAGGATATATCCACGATGCCACTTTGATTTTTAAGGCTGGAATAGATACCAGTGATTATCATGACCAGATAAACGGGGCTAATTTTGAAAAGTGGATAAACAAGAAGCTGCTGCCAAATCTCCCCATAGAAAGTGTGATTGTGCTTGATGCACCATATCACTGTCTCCAAGAGAACAAGCCTCCTTCTAAGTATGCTGTAAAGCAGGAGATGATTGACTGGCTCCATAATAATAACATTGCTTGTTCCATTACTATCAAAAAATTTGAACTTTTCGACTTAATCGTGCAGCAAAAGCCTCCACAAAAAGTGTACCATACAGACACCATGTTAAAAGCAAATGGCCATACAGTAATTCATTTACCGCCTTATATGTGTGATCTAAACCCTTAGCCTGGGTCAAAATGAAAAGAAAAATCAGAGTACACAATGTTTCTGGAGATTTATCCCTTTTAAGGTTGCAAAAAGTGACTGCAGATGCGTTGAGATTTATATCTACAGTTGATTGGGAAGGATTCACCAACTTAAGATACAACTTAAGATACCAACTTAAGATACAACTAGCATGCGTGGAGGATGTGATAGTTGAAGACATTGACATATTTATCATCAATCTTGGAGGTTTGGATTCTGGCGACACTGGTGACAGCAGCACTGACGACAGTTCGTTGTCAGATGCATATTTTGCACGTCCACTTCACTGAGGTAAGAAAGCAAGATAATTACTTGTTTTTGTGTATTTTCATAACGTCATCATTCACTGTACTGTTCATAATTTTATTGCTAGCTCTACTTATGGGCTTATTTGTTTTACTTATTCTCGTATGCCGTTTTAATTTTTGCCTACGGACGCTTGGAGCAATCAATATATTTGGGACAGCTAATAGTTGTGGACTCGGCGAGGGGAGGAGGAGGGCAGCTTCCAAGAACACCGAGCGCTTTCCTCAGCTTCGCAATCAAGTCAGCTCCCAACTATACGTGCACTACACTATCACACATGTCTGGAGACCAGTCGGGAGCTTAGAGCGTGTCCCAGCAGAGGCGGTGCCTCTTAGATGAGATACCTGGTTGGGGAAAATCCCGCTAGCCGACGTGTAGATTGCCGCCGAAACTGAGCAAGCAGCGTGGGAAGATCATCGCCACCCCCGCGATAAAACATGCATTACACTTACGGGACTAATGATCTTAGCAGTTGACGCACCTGAAATACAAATCAATGAATGAATCTTTCATCGAGCTCGCTTGTACCCAGATGCAGGTCTCACGCGTGACGTCCGCGTTAGATTGCAGTAAATTTCATCCCATCGGTATACACTGCCTCAGACCCAATGTTTTGACTTCAATAGTTGCTTCTTCACACTTGCAAATGCCCTTCAGTTAGAAAAGTTCACTCATTACCGCTTCCCGACGAATGTATTTTTCGATACCATTGTATTTCAAGTCGTTTATGGAAGCGATTTCGTAATTCCTCTGCTTCACAACTAAAGATGTTATGAGTAGGTTGAATATAAATCTACTCCAGATTACAACCAGATTCCTAAGGAGCACGTCTAGGGACTGTCGTTGCCTCTACAATGCTTTGCACAAAATGTGTTCCAAATAAAGTAATAACTTGCACTTCCCAGTCTTTTGAATGACTAGGGTGTTTTATTATTATCGCAATTAAAACTTTCACCAAAGACTCTAGAGAATGTATCTGTGACACATATTTATGTGGCCTTTTTTAATATAAAAACGGGGCGTGAAAGATTACAACCCAACCAGGGTGGTACAAAGCTTACTTCAGTTCCCCATTATTAAATGTTTACTTTAACAAACGATGTTTTAGGAGATACTGTAAAACATGTGAGAACGGAGTGGAAACTTTGCAGACTAGTTCAGGAGTCATCGGTGCATTTGTTTATACATCGTGGTAAGTCGTGTGAAGCTGTGCCCAGTCTGCCCGCCGCCGCAAAGCGACCGACCTCTGCAAAGGCGTCTTCTGCACAAGTGGAAGGGCAGGTGGAGGGGGGGCGCAGCGAGAACACGCCACGCGGCCCGTGCCACCCGCGCCCGGCACGCAGCGCGTGATTGATCGCCACCGCCATCGCCGCCGCCCCCGTCAAGTACGCCGTTGCCCAGCCGCCCCAACTCCGTTCCTGGTCGGCGTTACCCTCGAGGTGGAATTATCCACTTATGCGACAATGTCGCCAGCGGGGCAGTTCCCTTCTGTGGGACGCGTGGGCGAGGGGGAGGCGCTTCGGCCCAGGTGACAACGTTCTAGGCATGTCGCCTATTGAAACTTGTAATTTAAATGGATGCCAACATTCTAGGGACAAACGTTTTGGTTCGGTATTTGCAGCAAAAAATGACGCATCTGTTTTGAACGGGTCGGAAGAAAGAATGATTACTAGACCACGTGATTTTCCAAAAAGAATAGCAACAATTGGAAAGAATAAATCACTGGGTCCGGACGACATTTCGGGAGGTTTATTAAAAGCAGCAGGTGAAGCCATGATTCCGTATCTGTTACAACATTTTGATATTACTTTAAATAACTCAAGTCTTCGTCAGGATTAGAAAGAAACATTTGTAGTTCCAATGTATAAGAGTGGGTGTCGATCAGAAGTTAAAAATTCGCTGAACACATTAGAAACGTGCGGAGTAGAGAAAATTGACTATTTGCTAAACAATTTTGACTAAACAATAGATTTTTGCCAGGATATCGCGGATGCACTAGATGTGGGTGATAAAATCGATGTGGCGATAATGGACTTTACAAAGGCTTTTGATCTTGTCTCCCATGATAGACTACTGAAAAAACTAGACAGAATAGGGCTAGGCTCGAGTGTGATACTATGGATTAAGGATTTTCTAAATAACCGCCACCAACGAGTGAGGGTGGAAAACAGCCTATCGGAGACAGTTTGGGGTTTCGCAGGGGAGTGCACTTGGAACTTTACTATATTTGGTATATGTAAATGACAGAGCAGAGGGAATAGGCTAAAAAGTTAAACTTTCCGCAGACGACTGCCTTATTTACAGAAAAATAAAGAACATATCGGATCAGAAAAAATTACAGCAAGACAGCAGATGCTTAGAAGAATGGACGGAAATCAGTAAAATGAAAATAAATCCGGTTAATGCAAAATAGTTTAACGCCTAGTATAAATAAAGATAATATGATAATTAATGAACAACTTGGATGGGGGAGCACGTCAACTTTAATGTTGGGAAGGCATGGAAAACTTTACACTTTGTAATGCGAGTGTTAAGGAAGGGAAGTAGTAAATCAAGAGAACTAGCATATACAACCATTGTGAATCCAGTATTAGAGTACGGATCAGCGTGTTAGATCCGCATAGAAAGGGACAAATAAACTCCATGGAAAGACTTCAGAAAGTCACAGCAAAATTTGTTAAAAGAGGAAATTCTTTAGGAAATATTTCCAACAAAGTATTGTCATGGGAATTCTTGGTGAGCCGCAGGGAAAAAGCAAGCTTGTGTATATTTTACAAAGGGTAGTGAATAATCCGACATGGAGGGAATTCAGGAAAGAGTGCATGAACTACTTAGCACGTCACGACCATATTAGAAAAATACGTCCAAGGAAACAGAGAACTGATGTTGGAAAATACCCTTTTGTAAATATGACTCTCCAGTCATGAAATAGCTTGCTATCGGCAGTGATGGAGACTTTTCCCACATACATCTAGACTTTTAGGTTAAGATTAAATTCTTTTAACTGTGTTGTAAGTGATAAGGTCAGTAGTCTTTAAAGGGCCTCTGCATTTAGTAGGAAAGACGTAAATGGAATCTTTTTGTACTATGTATTGTATTGTATTATATGTATTTTAGCGTTCATTATTGTATTACATTATGGAATTGAGACTTGTAATTTAAAAGGGTGACAACATTCTAGGGATGACACCAATTGAAACTTGTAATTTAAATTGCATCATTTCGGTTTTTAATTGAAATCTTATGACTTAATTTTAACGATAAGGTGATAAATTGATATCAAAACTTTTCACTAATAATTTAACGTGCTTTTCTCAGTATTAAATTCCTTAATTCAAATTAATGTTGATAATTCTTTTTGGTACACCTTGTCACTCGTTGATAAATTCGTAGTTTTGCAATCTTCGTCTACAAAATCTTTGACACAGCTAGTCAGGAACCGACTCAGTAGGTATTATATTTAAAAGAATACAAAATATTTGTTGATAATAAACTTGATTATAGAAAGCAAGAAATTTGTAATATTTTCAATTTCACAAATATATTTGAGGCAGTGAGACAATCAATATTTCTCTTGGTGGCACCAACTTGAAAACTACACTAATGAATGTCGCATTCAAAATATCTAATGTCATTCCGAAGATGTTGGTTCGGCGTTTGATCTTCAGTTAGTGTGTTTTCGCTCTCGAATTAGACCGGTCTTATTTTCTATATTCTTCACTGCTGTCTCTGTAATTTCTATCCCTAGTGTCCATAGTCCAATAATTGGAGTGAACATAGTTATTCATGCTTCGCACTTACTCATTTGTTTCGTCTGAGCGAACACAAAGGCATATAAAAAAGTAATAATTTATTTCTGAAATTAAAAAATAGAATCACACAATATTGTTCTTTAAAAGTACTATCATCGAATGAACACGCTGTCCTAAATAAGAATTTAGAGGTTAAGTGCAGAGTACGAAAATATTAATCGAACAGCTGAATAAAACTCTTTGCAAGATTGCCAACTAACACTTACAAAAGTTATAGTTTCCTGCATTAAGCGTTTACTTCACTAAAAATATTTGTCTGTTTAAATATCGAATGGCCCATGTACTTTATCTCTATTGGTTTATATCTGTTCCAGATGAAGAGAAATTAGAGAAAATATTTCAAATTATGTTCATTGCTATCTTCATATTTACTGCATTAATATGTTTTTCGTACTACATTACCATATCTATACTGCAACCTCGTGTTTGCAAGCTATCTCGCGTTTGCAAGCTAAAATGCTTATAACTTAACTTCTTGTCACTGTGGAGCGCCATGCCTATGATAAAAAGAGTTCTCGCTTTGACCAATAGAAGGCGCAGATAATTATCACCGCTTCATAAATTATTCGCTTCATCGCAACGATCAATCACAAATTTCTTCGACAAGCTCTAGCAAATTACGCTGAAGAAACGAATTCTCATCCATTTTGCCTGTGACCTGCGATGAGAAAGGTTGTACTGGAAGATTGCCGACTGAGGAGAAAAGCGATGGATAATATCTGAAAAGTTCATTGTAATGGATTTCCAATTTATTGATAGAAATATTTAATGTAAATGAAGTACAAGATTTGTATACTAATTTGTGTCAAGAATAATCATGAAATGTCATGAGAAGTGTATCATGTATTTTTGAAATGAAGGATTCCAGTGCACTATAGCATGCACTTGTATCTTTGGGCGAATTCGCGACTAACAAGTAACGTTTTTACCCGCAGCTTTTTTTTCTTATTCTTCTTTCCTACGTAACGCTGATGCAAGAGGACTAATATTCATTTTGGGAAACAGACTATAAGACTCGACCACACTGCTATGCAAGGCGACGGAGCGCAAGACAGAGTTTTTCTCTGCGGCAACGACGCCTCGGCAGGAGACTCGGCCGCCTGACCTAGGTTGCGGGGGACGTCTACATTTCAGACATCTGCGTGCAGATTTAAAACAACCAGTGGTATTGTGAATTGTAATGTTCTGCGTGAACTGCATTGCCGTTTTCTCTCATTTGCGTAACTGGCGAATTTTAGCTAGAAGCTATATTTGCATGCAAAGTGAACAGAATTCTAGTTACTTTAGGTGGCGCACATGATTGAAGTCACTACAATAGAAAGTGTAATTCATTCAACGACTGTCGTAACTAAAAACAGATGATTTAAGTTATTGTAAATTTCACACTATAGAATTCGTAGGAATTAACAAATTCTTTCGCGGCCAAAGAAAGTGTTGACTTGATGCTATATTTTTATTTCATCGAAAGAATGCATTCTGGTTACCTATTCACTGGCGTAATCCTTGTGAAATTTCTCTGTAAAGGGTATTAAATTCATGTTACAACTCAAACTTATTTAACTGGATTATACAATTTAATGCAATTGTACATAAGTTGAAGTTCATTTTAATTTACACAAGAGTTGTTACGTACTGTATAAGAATTATTTGAGAGGATTATTTTCCGATTCATTTCTTTTGTATGTTGTGCATTTTCGTACATAAGGGTACGTTCAATCTTTTTCATATAGTCTTTTCTTTGTTACTGTGCTTAGAGTATAATCATTTGTAAGTGTTAGTCTCAAGTACTAGTGTGTTCCAATTCAACGATTACTGCCATTCTTGCCATTCTTTTTTAGATAGTGTCTTTTATTTGTTACTGTGCTTAGAGTATAATCATTTGTAAGTGTTAGTCTCAAGTACTAGTGTGTTCCAATTCAACGATTACTGCCATTCTTGCCAATTTTTTGTAATTCTAAGAAAGAATATACTCTCCTTGTTAATTTTTCAAAAGTACCAGATCTTTGTTTTCATTGGTATCAAAAGACGACCCCATACCCTACATTACAGAGGAAACAGAATTTCAGCTGTAATAACACTAATGACATCCATTGTGAATACGGAGCAAATCTAATTTTCTGCTCGCGTCACTCGTTCAAAGACCTCGCATTAAAGGGAGAAGTAAGGAAGGTGACAATGCCTTACATTTGTCTAGTATGTTTCATTCATTCCACTTTTCATTCCATTTTCTGAATGTAAATCAAAATTATTTACAAAGTATTGATGAATTGGTAAAGCCAATTTATTACTACTCTAACCGCCTTCAATTCTTCATCATGTGGTACATAAGGTCACATCGTGTTGTCTTTTTGCATTGTCTGTTATTTTCCTTTTCCAATTGTGTGTCCTTATGCTGCTGTTATGCTTCCTGATCTTTCATCCTGTTCGCATACATTTCGTTGTTATAACTGTTGTAATTTATAAATTCAGTTGTTTATTCAGGAATGTAAATTGGAAAGTTCTTTTGATTTATTAAATCGAAGATCAAAAGAGTTATGAATGCCAATAAGAACGTATTAAAAACTAATTTTATTTTTTATTAATTTGCTTGTGATAAATATTTGAAATAGTTATCCAAACTTACGTTCACTGTCCTCTACTCACCAAATTTCATGCTTCTATGGTGACGTCAAATATCGGTTTCTGCCTTCTTTTGTTTCAATTTATTTTGCAACTTGGTTTTGGCGTTGCAATTTCTACATCGATCCTTATAATAAATCTTCCGATTATATAGAAGATCTTCATCCTGCTCAAGTCCTTGCTTGAGAAACTTCTCTTCCCAACCGTGTTCGCCGCTTTTTCCACACTTGGGATCTCTCTAGTAACCGGAGGGGCGTCGAGCACGGGCTGTTACCGAGTTACGCAATGAAGGATAACAGTTACTTTAAATTTGAAGACTGAGGCCGATAAATTAGTATAACATTTTAGTGCTTTTATAATTTTAAACAGAAGATAAGACAGCCTTGGACCATGCTGCTTTATTAGGTCTTTAATATTATCGGAAGGAAGGTTGACACTAAAAATAGTTTTTATCGCGAAGGAATTCTGCTCTACACATTTAACTTCAAACTGATAATGATCTGCAAAAGATTTTATGGTGAAGCAATTGATCTTTCCAATTGGTTTTGATGCAGGCACGGCAGGTATCGAGAATGTCTTCGCGGTGTATCCTCGGAACTTCTTTGAATGGCGCGGGAATTGTCCGCCTAATCGCAGCTCGCTGTAATTGCCTCTGGCGGCCGATGGGGAGGACGGAGGCCGTGGCGAGGGCGGGGGCGGGTGCTGGAACGGGGACGAGAGCGAGGACGGGAGCGTGACGGGGGCGCGGAACGCCGTCCCGGTCGATACCGACCGCTGCCGCCGCACTTTCCGCAAAACGAATTTAATCGTGCGCGAGGGACATTATCTGCCCGGCCGATCTGCGGGTAATTACTAGCCCTAATAAGCGGCCGGGATAATCAAGGCGGCGGCCATCTTGGCGCGGGCGGCGACGTCGGGTGCTGGGCGGGTGCTCGAGGGCGTCGGCGGGCGATGGGGGCAGTGGCAGGCGGTGCTGAACCCACTTGCAGCGGAACATGTGGCAGACGCGAACGGCCGGAGGTGGCCGCGTGCTATAATTGGGGCTGGTTGGCAACTGATCGATTGTTGGCAGTGCAAGAGATTTTCGATAGTCTAATGCTATGAGTTCTTAAGTGGAAGTTCATGTGCTTTTCGATTTAAACTTTTCGTGGCAATATGTGCTGGAAGGATTCAAGGAAGTGTAAATTTCAAGTTGCTCCTTGTGCGTGATGTTTGTTTGTGGAGATTAATTGATATTGCATATACTTTGAGGTAAACATTCTTATATTTTATCTGTTTTCAACTAATGTAAAGGATATTGGTGAAATAATAAACTAGTGGTGCTATATAATCGCACATACTTTCTCATAGTAAAGTTTTCTAATTTCCTTGGTGTGAAGTGGCTGTACGGTCTTGCAACAACAAACAAAAAAATAGAGCAATATGGCGTTTATGTCATCGTATAGGTTTGTTTCGCACTAACCCTACAAAAATTTAAAGAAAAAATTTGGAGCCGTTTTAGAAAATATATTCTTATTGTAATTTTTTAAAAGTGCAAATATTGCACGCACTATTGCACGAAAATCACTAAAATGTTCAAAAATCTACATGATCTTTATGAAAGAAATGTTTATGAACAACCAATTTCATTTGAAGGAGAAATCACTGTCTTCAATTTTATAGTGGGATGTCGAAAAAAATTCAAACTTTTGCAATTTTTGAAAATTCAGAGTTGAAAGTGAAAATCGAACTTATGCCACATTCATAAGTGGATTTAACTCTATTCTTACAATAAATTTAAAGAAAAAATTTTCAGTCGTTTTTGAGAAAATGTTGAAAATGTCCGTGGAACTTCATGTAAAGTACCCTCAAATTTTAAAGAATGCTTTTCAAAATTTCAAAGCTTCAACTAGAGCAAGATGGACAGGGCTTTCTTCAATTTGGAAAAGATCGTACGTGTGGCTTAGGCGCACAGACGAACGAACTGACGGACGGACGGACTTTTGAAAACAAAACAAAACAAAAAAACACTTTTTTGGTATCAGGGGACCTCAAAACGTGTGTTTCCGTTGAAATCTCGAAATCGATTTTACCCAGCATTACATAACTTTGTCTGCTACGTATATTACTCCGTATATACGTATGTATACGAGAAAGTAATAATGGTACTTCACAATGATTTTAGATACGTTTAAGTTAGGACGTCTCACTAACTTAAGTTGAAAGAAAAAAATTTCTGCGCACCGGGAGAAATTACTTCTTGTCAAATAAACACTAGCGTTTAACTATGAGCCCTGAGACAGGCACGACAAGGTGGCGGGCAAGGTAACTAGCATACTACAGTTCGTAGAGCACGGCGTCCAGACCTACTAGCATGAGATTTAAAAGAAAGGCTTGTGCAAATTGCTCTGGAGTGGCAGAACATCGCTGGATACCTTTCCATGACAATGTTTTGTAGAAATAGTTGACAGTTTTTTATACAAACGTAGCTAAATTAATTCCCATTTCTTCCACTAAAGCAACGAAATTGTCAATTTATATATAATAAATCAGTGAGATTTAAAGTCATTTGAGAGTAAAATTAAATGTTTTGAATCGCAAGCATCCTGATTTTGTAATCGTGTTTACATAAGAGTGCAAATAATTACATTAACTTCCTACATCCAGATTAGGAGGGTTAACAAAGGTACTTGTCTGTTAAAGGGGCTGTCCACCCGTAAGAGAGAATTTGTTCTTAATTTATAAATAAATATTTATTTCACATTGCTAAATACCATAGACAACTGAATGATTTAATTACACATTACACTAAACCAAACAAGGAAAGAATTCGGCGTTCAAACATATTTCTGCCACTTTGAAAAAGTGTGCACAAGACAAAATTTTAAAAAAGGAAATAAATATGAAAAAGTTATAAATAGTAAATAATATAAAAGTAAATCTATTTTGTGAGTTCTGGTAGAAGTGGTTGTAGGTCAGATATGGCAAAAATATTTCCGTATTTAGCCAGGAGTCCATGCGTCGCACCGCTTCAGCTTGCGAATATGTGGCTTTCTGGATTTGGAAGGGAAAAAGCGGAGTCAGGGGATGTTGCTTGTGCTCGCAGAATCACCGGACTTCGCAGGCGGGCAAGTAGCTCGTGCGGGTACGGTTTGACATGCCTGCATTTTATATAGTAACGGGGTAATTTGTGTGTGCTCAATCTTTCCACACAGCCTTATATCCTGTTTGAGGCAAATTCAATGTCACTGCACACGTATCGGTCTGCTGATGAAGATCGTATCTAATACAAATTCAATTAAAAGATTCAAATTAATAAAAATGAAAATATTTTTAAAATTTTTTGAAGCATCAGAGACGCCTCACTAAACTAGTTCCTTAATATTTTGATAGAATAATGGCAACCTGTTTCTAAGTGAAATTTCGAGTATCTGTCCAAGGATATCCTTACTTAAATATTTTATAAACAGTTACTTTTTACAGTAAAAGATGTTTTTTCGGGGCATGCATAATGTGCTAAAATTTCACTTTTTGCACTAGTGCTCAGAGTGAGACGATTCTCGAGTGTCCAGAAAAATCTATTCTATCACCTCTAAAGACCTGGGGTCGTCTTAATTGCTGTGTGATTCAACGGGACAACATTGTGGGGATGTCTGACTCATAGAACCTAACACGCATTAAATTTTTTTTATAGGGGACTCGTTAAATGATATATGTGGGTTGGGCTACGGTGTGCTAAGTGTCACCAATTATAGTTAACGTAGAATACTGTTGGAAACATATTTCGCGTCGAAAACACCTCGGCTCGAGAGGTCAATGGCAATGGACATTTCTGCCTGGCAACTGCGCTGTCTAACCAAGTTTTCAAAACTGCATTCTCTAGACCCAATAATTAAGATTAAATGTATTTTATTGCAGAGCGTATACAATTTTTTAACGTCCATTGAGAGCTAAATAGTAGATTCCTTCCTGATTCCTGTTCATGAAACTGAACTGACATTAATTTTTTAATAGGTCATGTCGCTTTCAAGTTTCTTGCGTACATTTCTTGCAATACCGGCGACGTTTACCACGATTGTAATTTCCTGTCATTGCGAAATATTCAAATTGTTTCCAAGCGCTAAAGGCCCGTTAATTTACAGGTCTACAAGGAAGCCAAAGGCTTTTTTAACTTCCAGAATATTTCTTTTATCTGTTTTGAATACTCTGAGTAAAGGATTCTGGTGGAAATATTTATATATCAATGTGACAAAAAAAATTTCGGAAATTCTTTCTAATTGTTAAAGAACCTAAATCCTTACCAAACGTAGATTCAGTGTTTTTTTCTAATGAGTTATCAAATAGATAAGAGCTGTTCAAATTCCCCTAAGAAATTTTTCATTGGTGTCGATCGAATGAATGCAAAGCTTGCTCAGCTTAATTATTCACTAAAATCCACTAGAGAAACCGCGAACGATGGCCAAACCGTAATGTTGGCCGACATTTCATCTTGATCTTCAAATCACGCATTTTATCTCCATAATCCACGAGGACATCAATTAAACTTGTTGAGATATTATTTAATATTAAATTTACTGGCAATAAGACTATGCCATCTTATTTATTCCATTTATGACGATTTTTAAATCTCTGCCGTAATTATACTTGTAATGAATAGTAATCATTTTGTTGGTATCGCACTGTACGATGGAAAAATTGAAACAAAACTTAAAACTTGAAAGAATGTAAGTCATAAAGAACAGAGCTTATACATTTGAGAAACATAAGATGAAGACACCTGATTCATATTATTTTATTATGCGTCGTATTTTCCCATTCTTTAAATTCTTGTGATTATCATAGTTCAATCGGCTTGTATTATCAATGCATGTAGTACACTGATGTTAGATTGTTAAATAATGTTATTATTATTCAGGAAGAAGGCATTACTTTCCTCTTAACTACTCTACATTCAAGATATTTTATTTATCGTACTTTATAAAAATTATTGCAATACTATGGAAACAACTTTCTTTATACAAATCTCTTAAATCTTAAATCTCTTCAACATCTTTTAAGTTATTGTTGTCTGTAATATACTTAGTGATAAATTTTCCAGATTCCAATTTCAAGACAGATTTTTTTCACTTTTCCCTTCGAGACAGTAACATAAATAAAAAATTGTAAAAACGGTTTGTGATTTATTTATTCAAATTATACCCGATGTGTCGGAGTTTGTCTTCATCTTGATTGATTGTCAGTGATTCCGGGCGCGTCAACTGTCAAGGTCATTAGTTCCGTAAGCGTAGTGCACGTTTTCCTCGCGTGTTGCGGTGGTCTTCCACCGCTAGATAGCGAGATCCAGCACCAACGTAGCGGGGTTTTCCCCAGGCAGGTATGCCCCACCAGCAGGGCACTACCCCAGATGGGACAAGCTCTAAGCTCCCGAGCGGTCTCATTTGTGGTAGTGTAGTGTGGTAGCGGTCTCGACCGGCATTTGTGGTAGTGTAGTGCATTTTAATGTGTGTGTGTGTGTGTGTGTGTGTGTGTGTGTGTAAGTAAGTAAGTAAGTAAGTAAGCAAAGGGTGAGGACAAAGAAGAGGAAGGAAAGATCGCGCTTTGTCCATGGTCCGTTTGTTAGGGTACTGCGTTGGCATTCGCCTGGGGTTCGTCGGATAAACCATGGAAAACGTCTCAGAATAGTCGGTCAGAATAGTCGGCTTCTCAGAATTCTCTTCCAGACAGCGAGTGCATTCGACCTAGCTGAGAAGCTAGTGTCGACAATCCAGCCCCGTCCGGATTCGAACTTAGGACCTCTCGTTCAGAGGCACTGCAGGACATCAGTTGATGCACAGAGCCACCTCTACCGATGTCTCCATCACTGTCATCAGTTTAAAATATTTCCATGTGTGGTGTTGTATACATGATGTTATTAGAACATTAACTATTTGAATTATTTAGGATCGTAAATCAACGATATTCACATCTTTGAATAATTGTTAGTCATTTTGCAGGATTACACGAAGTGAATCCTATTTGTTGGAATGTTGCTGGCCTATAGGTTGCTGGTCAAACTGTTCTTTCTTAAACGAAAGAATCTTCATTCAGATTCTGAAGAATCTGTATTCAGTCCGTTAAAGATATTCAGAATTGAGGCCGTTAAAGATAATTAAACGAATGTATGCGAGAGACACATAAGATTATTTATAATATTAAGTTATATCTTTATTAATATCGACACAACTTTAATTTTTTAAATGGAACCCTATAAATTTATTTAGTTTACGATAACGAGCGTGAAAAGACGAGTTCAGTCATGCATGTTACAGAACATTTTTTTACGACTACCCCCATTCTGGGACTATCACGGAGAAACTACGTTTCCTCCAAGACACCCCTTGTTGTCCCACCTTCCAGCGAACGGCCTCACCCGCAATCGTGGAGGCAATGCTACCTGTGCAAAGACACAAAATTTTGTGCGCCGCTACTACCTCAACCGGAAATTTTCAAAAGAATGTGAAATACAAAATACTATAACTTGACAAAAATAAATATTTTTTATCCATTACAGGTGTCTAAACTGTCATTTATCTCGCAGTCCCTGACAACATAAACAATCCAAATGAACTTGCGAATTAAATAATTTGATTTCAGCATTACAAGTTTTAAGTCACTAGTCTAGAAACAGTACATTAAATGGAAAAGGACAAAACTTATGACAAAACATCAAAAATTCTCATGACCAGGATTCAAAAGATATGTATCATCATTATCATCATATTAATCAACATCCTCAACTTTTGGAATAAATTGTATTATTAATTGATTGTATTGAATTAATTGTTGTTGAATTGATTGTATTTTCAATAAGCAACAGAATAATAGCAATGAATTGGGTGAGTTTAGTGAAGACAAAAATATATGTTTAAAGCAGTGTACTATTGCCTTCGCTGGATTGTAATACTTGCTTACAATTATTTAATTTATAAAATCATGCTTTTGATAAATACGATGTTTTATGCAAATCCTGAAGGCCGCAGTCTCTAAGTTATTTTGGAAATGCGTTGGAAACTATGCGTTGGGCAGACCCAGTGAAGTTGAATGTTAAACACTTAGGTCAGAGGCCGAAGCCACGTCGTACAATTGGACACGTGAAGCGAAGCGCCACTGGGCCATAGAGGTAGTTTAAGTAACTAAAGTATGAATTGTAAAGACGCCTTTCCTCTCGCAGGATTTTTGTTCTACATATGTAGTTACAAAAATTCGCTAGTTCAATTAGGTTGGCTAAATCCATCCACACTTCACTACTAAAATCCTTGAAGTTGACACTGTGACAGTGTACGAGCAAAACATGGCGATATCTCCAGGTAACCAGGTGATTTTCTTCGGGAGCACTGATATAGTTTTTACGTATGTTTGAACATAAATAACTTTATATCTGTAATTCTTGATATTACTCGCGTATGAGCAAGAGTACAAACTTTAATATTTTTGTATAATATTTTTCCAATGAGGATCTTAGTTGTAAACCGTCTATTTTATAGCATTTGAAAAGGCATACATCATCTTGTACTTGCAGTGAAAAGAAAGATTTTTATTTCGCTGTGCGATGCCTATCAGTTGCATGAAAAACGTTTCACTACTTCTGATTTTTGGAGGACGCATTTCGAATGACATTTTACTGAGCAAATAAATAGGTAACTTCGGATTACTATGCGTGTATTATGTATCGAAATGAACAAAATTAACTTTCGTTTCTTTTTATAATCACGAGAAATATTTCCGTGCAATACTTTTCATTTGGGTTTCTACTATATTGTGTTCTCTCTAACATAAACTAAGCTATCATTTACCCGCATCGAAATCACGTTTCATTTCCGTCAGATTCCGCCTCGCAATTCTAAGCAATTAGCTAAATAACCAATAATAAATAATGCAAATCCCAATAATCGTGCGATTTCGATAAAGATCAGGGCCTCCGGTCCGCCGCCTCGAAGAAAATGGAGATGTTCTTACGGGCACTCCCAAGGGGCTTGAGGGGGTGGGGGGGGGAGGGGGTGCAGACTGCCAGATGCGCAGCGCCGCTGCAAGGTTGCTTTTAATTCCAGCAATTGGCGAACGCCTGCCGCGGGGCGAAGCGCCAGCAGCGGGGCCGGCGGCGGCGGCTGTCGCCGGGCCCGACGCGACCGGCCGCGCCGCGCAGCGCGAGCTATCCAGGGGATGATAAGGACGCTAGCGGAAGCCGCGAAAGGAGGGCTTCTTTCGCTCGTTATGATCGAAGATAAAAAAAAATTGGGCATTCAACCTTGCCACGTCTATTTACCCGCCACTACGTTGCAATTTTACACTTCCCCGTCGTTTTGTGCGGAGAATGGATCATAAATTACAGCCTCGATTGTTACTAATTCCCGTTCTCGTGCTTTATTGAGGTTGGAAGAAGGAAAACGATGCACCCTGATTGAGGGAAGCGAACCGCCGCTGAACAAACGTAAGCCGAATCCAGGTAAAGGAGCGCGGTCGGCGTCGGCGGGCTGGGAGGCGCCCCGCGATTAGCGCGTACGCGAGGGAGCGCTGCTTGGAGCAGCCCGCGCGTGGGGCCTGGGGGAAGGCAAGGGAGGAGAAGCGCAAAGGAGAGGATGAAAGTGTATGCGCGGAGGTGAGGGAAAGAGGTGCGTGTGCAGAGGGGTGTGAGCGGTGCTTTCCCTATTGATACGAGCAGCAGCGCGTTACACGTGTCGGCGCTGAGGTGTGGCGGGGGTGGTGGTGGGGAGCTGTGGGAGGTTACGAAGGCACGGGCGAGCGGCGGAGACAGACGTGGAAGGCAGGACCGGAGACTTAAGAAGGCGCTGTTGGGAGGGGGAGGAGAAAGAGCGGAAGCACGGCGGGGCGGCGCGGACAATGAGGAGGGGGCCGCAGACGTCATTGAAGATGCAAAGTAGGGCTGTTGCGGAGGGGGCGGGGCGTGACGGCGACGATGTTCCATGCAGCGCCTGGGGAAGGCGGGGCGGCGCCCGAGGACGCGGCGATCGAAGGAAGGGGCAGGGTTATGAATAGGGCCGACGGCGGGGCGCTGGACACGCTACAGCACGGGCGGACGCGGCGGCGGCGGTGGCGGTGGCGGTGTCAGCGATGGCGACGGAGGACGTGGCTGTGGGGGCGGGGGCGGACCTCTTTGTGTGGAGATTTTTACGGTGGCGCAGGCGGCGGGTCTCACGCGCACGCGAGCGGGAGGAACGAAGGACGGCGGCGGCAGGGGTGGGATGTGCGATGGAGTGGGCGGCGCGGGCGGAAGCGACAGTCGCCGAGCCCGTATCAAGAAGAGTGGCCTCTTCGCAGCTGACGTCACCCGTTCCCGCCTCTCTCACCTGAACCTCTCTTTGCATTCACTGATTCTCTTCCTACAGGAAACTATTTGGTCTTTCAGTTTTCGACAAAACTCATTTCGAACGACTGATTAGTAATTTATGATGTTTTGTCGTGGGAACTTAAAATAAAAGACAAATCTATATTTTTGAAATATATTTTTGCAGTTATTCGTTAAATGTACATTAATACAAAGATCAGTATTAGACTATGCAGTGTTACAAAGTATTTTGCATTGTTTACAGAAATACTTATTGCTTGTCACATTGACTTCTAAGAACTCGTTTTCTCTGGTTTTGTATTTGTTTCTCTTAAGTTATTTTTCTTTACGTGTTGTTCAGAGCATGTCGAGTATATGAATTGTTACGATTAATTTATTGCCTCTATTAGTATTTGTATTTAGCCATTCTATGTCCCGCAAAATTGGCCTCGGCACTGTTAGATCCCGGAGTTCTCGGTCGGACACCCAAGCAGGAAGCCGCGATGCCTCGAATTCGCTTGACCTTCGTGACTGCGCGTAGTGAACGGATTCGGCCAGCGATGCCGAGTTCAGTAGAACCATCGCAGCATTCGCCTGGATATCCGAGAACAACAAAATCCTCCATCAGGATGACCGTCACAGGGATTGAACTCGGCCCTCCCGAGCCACTTCGCTTGGTTTCACTAAAAGTTCTTGAAGGTTCTACAAAGTTACTTGAAATTTTGAGAGTAATCATCCAGGGAGAAAGTTTTGAAAGGATATTCGTGTTCCATACATGAAAACAAATTTACTTTTGTTATTTGCAATTTTACTTATGTTTGATACGAATTACTGAGTGTATTTGAAATTATTGAGAAGGAACAAAGCCAAACGCAGAATTTACGTAATTTAAAATAATCTTTGGAGGTGTCGAGGCTTGTACCCGGTAATCTTCACATGCGAGGGGAGCACTCTCTAACTGAAATACAGCCGCGTTGAATGCTACCTGATCTGGGTACTAGGGTATTCCTTATTTTCCGACTTGGAAATTTTAGAACGTTCACCCTCCAATTTTGTTCGAATGACCTTAAAACATGCCAATACAAACTTTTGTTGAGATCGGAGGATTCTAACCAGTGCGGACTTGAGCGCGCACTCGCATGACGGACAAATCCAAGCCTACCACCCACCGCTGAGTCAGCCCCGAGGCCAACAGGACAAGCATTTTAAGCGTCCGTGACACACTTTGCGGGTCGCTAATCTAACATAACATCATATGTTAGTGTCATAGGCAGTACCGAGAAACGTGGTTTTAATAGATAATATTAATTATTAATATATAACATCAAATAGTAACTGTATACAATTTACCATCAAAGAAACAATTGCTTGAAGTTTTATTTTATAACATACGGCAAGTAAAATTAACACTTAGTGCAAGTGTCAAACTTGAGGTTCGTGCGTGCATTATATTTTGGGAGAAAGCAAGAATTCCGATTAGAGCTAATCAGCACTATTTGCAAAAAAGCTTATTACTAACTTTTATTCGCAGTGGAGGAAAGTACAAAAAAAGAGAAGAGGGGTTTAAAAATAATTTAAACAATGTGTTTGATATTGCACATCCGAATACTTTACAAATGATTAGGTTGTAAGAAGACAGGATACTTTTACGTCGGCCGAGAGAGCCAGGACGTAAAAGCCATCTTGCACGAGTAGACCAAAATCTCGCGGTTAAAAAAGAAAAGGCGAGACAAAGAGCATTACAAGAAGAGAAAAGGAAAGATAAACAACAGTGTGAAGCGTCTATATCTTATGCTGTACATCCTTCATCGCCTGTAGATTCAAATAACGAACTTGTAATTTCAGATGAAATCAACGTTGAGAAAAATTTTGAGAGTACATCAGTACAAAATGCTGCAAGCTCTGGCACCAAACATTTCATTACCCCTAAACTCAAGGTTATATGTCAGCTGATAAAGTATTCTGCATACATCCTTCAGCTGAAGCCCTTGATCACAATACCCGAATAACTTCGCATTAATAAATATTCTATTCTTCGCATCAGACACAACAAGAGAAGAGAACGTTAAGAAACAATTAAATCAGCTTAGAGTAATTTATCTGAAATTCTTACTGTTCATTGGGATGGTAGACTGTTGCCTGCATTAAATATCAGGAACCGAAAAGAAGAAAGACTTTCAATTGTTACATTTCAGGACAGTCCGCGGCTCATCGGGTTTCCAAAATTGCGGAATTTTTATGGTAAAGCTGTTTAGAATGTCTCTGAAATGTGTCTAAAATGTGTTCTGGGGGACGATAGATGGCAGCTGGGTAGAGAATGGAGCAAGATTTGAAAGCCAGACCACACTAAGGTAATTAGAAATAATTTTCTAAGAGAAAGTTTGTGCTATTCTGTAGCACCACTAGTTTATTTTTTCAAAAATGACAGAAATGTAATTGTTTTGAAGTATCTCTCACGCCTTTAGTATACACATTACCGGCGATTTGTATTTTTAACAAATTATTGCATTTGTGAGTGGAAGTACTTCAAATGAGTTTTAAAATTTTTCGAAAAGAACTCCAAATTTCGCATTTACTTTAACGCTTAAGCGACATATTCTTAAAAACGGCTCCAAATTTTTGAACAAAAATTTCCATATAGGAGAAGTTGAACTAAAATATTCTTAAAGTAATAGTTCGGTTCTACCATTAATAAACCGAAAAATTTAGAAAATTTCAAAAAAATATTCTAAGGGTCGCGATAGATCGCAGCTGGCAAGAGGATGGGGCAAGACCGAAAAGCTTGCCCAGACCAAAGGAAGAAATCTAACTAATACGAGAAAGTGTGCCATTCTGTAGAACCACTAGTTACTTTCTCGTATTCGTACGTATATACAGATTAATATTTCGTATGCGTAGTGAAGAGAAAGTTATGTAATGCTGCAGAAAATCACCGGGAGCAGTAGCTTAGTGCATCAATTGATGTCACTACAGCGCCTCTGACCGGGAGGTCCTAGGAAATCCTGACGGCCGCAGGATTTTCGACAATAGCTTTTCAGCTAGGTCGAATTCAGTCGCTGTCTGGGGGAGAATTCTAGCGGCCGGCTGCTCTGATCGGTAGTTTCCCGTGGTATCTCCGATCAACACCAGGCGAATGCCCGAGCAGTACCCTACCAAACGGACCACGGACCGCGCGCGATCTTTCCTTCCTCTTGCTTGTCCTATCCTCTCCCCTTACACACACACACACACTTACACTAACATGCACTACACTACCACAGATTCCGGGAGACCGGTCGGGAGCTTAGAGCTTTGCCCGGCTGGGGTGGTGCCCCGCTGGTGGGAGAGTCCTGGTTAGGGGGAAACCCCACTAGCCGACGGTAGATCGGCGCCGAATCTCGCCATTCAGCGGGAGATCACCGCCATCCCCCGAGAGCAAAACATGAACTACACTTATGGCATTGACGATGCCCTGATGAAGCCTGCGACATGTCAGGCGAAACGTCGGCCTCTCAGCCCACTACGCGGACAGCGAAGTCATTGACTCGAGCCGCGGAATCCTACGCGTACGCTTTGATAAATTGTTTAACAAGTTCATGTTTAATATGAAATGGAATCGGAATCTTCTCTCTGATCACAAGGGGCTCATGTGTTACCTTGGAGCCAATGCTACTCTGGTTGGTCATTCTTTTCTAGTGTAATGTTGATCGTTTTCCATTACGTTCTCTAAGCAGAAAAAGCGCTAATATTTGGTTTATCCGTCTTGAATCTCTGAAGTAATCTCAACATTCTGAAATCACCATAAATGTTCCTATTTTGACGTCCATATTGACGTTTTTCAAGAGAAACTTGATATTTTCGTACGTCTCTTTCAGATGAGCTGAAGACTAGATATCATTGAGCAGTAGAACAACTTTAAGACTTGTGGTTGAGGTACCTACGAAAAGATACCATTGGTCTGGTTCATGAGAACATTCAATGGCTTCAAATAGATAACATAACTACAAAACCAAGGGTTTTCGTACATTGGATAGAAGTAGGCAAACTCCTTATGCTTTACCATGTATAATGTTATTTTTCAAGATTTATAGGGCAAGTTTTACGAACTAAAGACGGAAACCAAGCAATTCAGCCTTTGATTTGGTTAGTTGCAACTCTCTTATAAGGTTGTCTAATCTTTATTGATTAAAGAGCTGCAGTTTCATTGAAATACCCTCATTTACTGCAACTTAAATCAGTGATATAACTGAAATTTTCCATGTCTTTCTCTCGTACGGTCTGTTTTTGTGGCGATGAACCTGGCACCCAAAATAAAAGTTGTCATGATGATTTGTTGGTTCCCTTCATATTCGGGGTATTGAAAATGAGATATACTTTCCTATTGTGCGTAGCCAACCATCCACTGTAGATCTGCAGCTGCCAAAAGACACATTGGGAACCCAAGGAACAATTTGGTCTTGAACAGATACACTGAAATAAGCAAGGTGTGCCTCACAGATCTTTGTGCTGAGCATCATTTTATGTGTCGTTTATTTAGCACCAATGTAATGTTCCCAGACAAAAAAAAACGGCTCTACTGGCAAATTACAACCTCTAAATTCTTTCAGTTAATTCATCTTTCAGTTAAAGCACAACATTCGTCCTTATTAACTGCAGAACTACTATAAACGGTTGCAAACTGCAAGCTGGAGGCCGGAGACTTGCAATCAACTTGGACACGCATAGCGAAGCATCAACCAGCGCAGGCCTACACAGCATTTTGCACTTTGACCGCCCTCGGGTGCCGCGCGCAAGCCACTCCAGAGCAAATGTGGAGAGTTAGAAAGAGTGGGATTAGACTCATTGTAGGAGTTGTGACCACCAATGAGAATGCGCAATTCGAACCGAAGCGCGTAAATTGAAAGAGAAGTCGGCGAGAATCTGGAGGACTGTTACACACAGTTCAAGTAATATTACCTTTTGTATTATATGTATAAATGTTTGTTGTCGGACGATGACAATGTGAAATATGAACCTAAAGAGAATGAGACATACATTACATGAAAATGTAATTCTCTTTGCTAAAATATAATCACTATCGATATTTTTTCAGACCCAAATCCAAACACAAAAACATATTTTTCAAAAAATAAAAAAATAAAAAGTTTATTGTGTCTCAAAACCATGGAAGAGGCTTGAAAAAAAATTCAAACGTTCCTCTTAAAACATACATTGTTGTGAATTTTTTCAGATTTTTCGACAGTTGGGTTGCAGTTAAAAAAAATAATATCCATTTTCTCGCCTTTAAATCACCTTGACTTTAAATATACTTCGAAAATGAGTGCAACAGTTCTGTGCATTTATTTTATTATTTATTATACATTTGTATATATTGTTGTAGCACCCAGTAATATTTTGATTTTGGAATTTAGTTACTAATTATCATTTTTAATATCTTTCTAATCCTTTGCATAAGTATATTATACGCCAAGGAAAGACGATCGTTTTTGGTAGTTTATCAAAAATAATTCGGCCACAAGTAAAGGATAAGTGGGGGACATGTGAGGAAGTGAAGAGGAACAGGATTTGCCAGACCTGTTTTACTGTCATAGATCCCCGATCCAGGCACGAAAAAATCTTAAAACTTAATATCAGAACACTTGTGAATTTTTTCTCATTTTTTAATTGCTAGGCCATAGTTTAAAAAGTAGGTTTTTGTAGTCAAGTACTTGGCTGTCCGATAGACGCCGCGTTCTAGGCTCCTGCGTCCTTCCTCCAGGAGTAGTCACAGAATGGCGTCTGAAGCGTTGGTAACTCTGCCTAGGACATGGCATCTCCAAGACAGCTAAATACGTACTGACTCCGGCAGCGGAAGCCTACGCTCTCACATCTGTAGATGTTTCAGACTAGGGAAAAAGTTGACTTTTCCCTCACCTAAATATTTATTATTGTATACGTATAAATAAATATATAAAATCCGGACTCTGCGAAAGCTATGACCTTTGTAAATAATAATTGTATGAAAACTGAAAATTGATTTAATGTAGCACCTAACTGCGAACACCCATCCCCCGAAGACTGATTTACTGAATGAGAGACCCGGCACTGTGCAAGTGAACCCATTCCAATATTGCTGAGCATTGGAATAAAAATTCGCAGAAAATAAAATATTCCATTTAATTTTATCGAGAAAGATCATTTCGGTATTTTCCTTCAATTTACTGTTACATTGATTGCGTTTTCTCTTTTCTGTCTACCCATGCCATGGAGAGGTGGCGCCCGAAAGAACTAAATATGCAATATTGTAAAAAAGGACGATCATAAAAGTCGTATTTTGTAGAATGCTGCTTAAGAACATAATCCGGATCCAGCCTTTCGCCCTTGATTTCCCCCCTGACACCCATTTATCCTTCACCTGCATCCGAACTGGGCCTCATCATTTCCGCATTTGTCATCTACCCGTCCTTCAAAACCCGTCTTCAGAATTTACTTGTCCGAAAAAAAGTTCTGTCCCCATGAGAGACGCAAACCTGGTGTAAAGGCCTAGGAGGCCTAGGAGGCCTTGCCGCTTCCGAGTTATTCGATTGATTGATTGATTTTTTCGTGTTTCCGGGCGCGTCAACTACTTCGGTCATTAGTCCCGTTAGTGTAGTGCATGTTTTTTTCTCGGGAGATGGCGGTGATCTTCCCCCGCTGGATGGCGAGATCCGGCGCCGACCTACCGTCGGCTAGAGGGGCTTCCCCCTAACCAGGACTCTCCCACCAGCGGGGCACCGCCCCAGCCGGGACAAGCTCTAAGCTCCCGACCGGTCTCCCGGGATATGTGGTAGTGTAGTGCATGTTAGTGTAAGTGTGTGTGTAAGGGGAGAGGATAGGACAAGGAAGAGGAAGGACAGATCGCGCGCGGTCCGTGGCCCGTTTGGTAGGGCACTGCTCCGGCATTCGCCTGGGGTTGATCGGAGAAACCACGGAAAACTACCGATCAGAGCAGCCGGCCGCTAGTATTCTCCTCCAGACAGCAGCTGAATTCGACCTAGCTGAAAAGCTAGTGTCGAAAATCCTGCAGCCGTCAGGACCGAGTTATTCGAGATTATAATATGTGTTGAATTTTGATTGTTGTAAGTCATAATCTGCAAATGCTCATTTTTTACTTCTGAAATCTTTTCGATGTAGGATGGAGTGTAATTCTCTTTCCACCAGTATCTCACTTTCAAGGTTTTTGTGTTGATGATTTCTTACAAACTGCCAAAAAAAATCGTCTTTCCTTGGCGTATGATATACTTACGCAAAAGATTTGAAAAGTTTCACTCAACCGTGTATGTTTTAAGAGAAACGTTTGAGATATTTTTCAAGCCTGTTCCATGGTTATGAGACACAATATTTTTTTTTCAAAAATATTTTTTTCTTTGGATTTGAGTTTGAAAAAATATAAAAAATAGTATAAATTATCTTCTTATTTATCATATTTTTCAGTGAAATAAAATAGTGTTAAGTTGCAGAAAAAAATGAAAATAAAAAACACGTTTTTGACTGTAGAGGGATGTGGGTGGTGAGACGGGCTCTAAGAAACCTTTCAAAAATATTATTTTTATGTTACAATTATAATGTAACCACTCATACGTCATTTGGTTTAGGAGAACTTTTTACCATCTTATCCGAGGGTACCCTTTAGTGTGGTGCCATGTACAAAATTGTAATAATGAATGTGTTTTTGTTTGATGAGGAAAATATTAAACTATTTTAACAATGTTTTATTAAATGAGAAGATTCTCTCAAAGCTAAAATATCTTATTCATAAAAAATCATTATTCCTTTCTGCTCTAATATCCGACAAGAGTACATTATAGATTTCTAATATAAAAACAGTGAACTTATTTATTCGTAATCCTTACTGACATCGTGTAAAACAGATTAAACCCTTCGCATTCTAATTTACAATACCCATATTAATTCCATGATTGCCCTTAACATATGGTCAAAGAGGTTTGCTCGTTGATATCTCTTCTTCAGATTCATAGTGGGAGTAAATAATGATCACGAATATATGCGCTGTTCTGTCCCTAGAACGTTAATTCATCTTCACTGGCATAAACAAATTTTTATAAATATTTCTTAGATTCTAGTTGAATGATATCCAGTACATCAGTCGCTTTCGTTAGATACACTCACATAATTTCTTTCGTTTTGCTATCACTTGGAGACTAAAATATTCTTGGTGAAAAATAAATTATTAATATAAAATATTTTGGTAGTTAGAATTAAATAATATTTTTGCCATTACAATGAACTTTCATTTCAATGCAAGTCCATTGCATTGAAATATTATCTAAGAGTGAGCATAAACACAACTCATGGAGAGCGTAAACAAAAAAGAAAAAAAGAAAGAAAAAAAAGAAAAAAAAAGGAAAATATGTCGAAACATAGCAGTACACTGAAGAACATAAACAGTGTAATTTTCTTCAGTAAACTTTTGTTACTATTTATTTTGGTCCCATCCGTCGCATCACTATTTTATAATAATTTCAAATACTGTCTTCACTTTGAGTTCAAATTTTTCTTTGACATCAATTCAACGACGATTTGTGTAGTCACCAACAGACTGTAGAGGTATTTCAGCAGATATTTCTGTCACTTTCAAACCTTCTAGATAATACATGATTTTTGCCTCCTTAACTCTGCAGTCAGGTGGATAAAATTTACAATTTGTTTTCTCTGCTTGCTCTCGTATTCGTAAATATTCCCGAGCAGACACATTCGTACCCACCATTAATGGGAGTGATTGTTCTGAAAAGAGTAAAAATGTTTCTTGATGCAACAATCTGCCCACTCCTGTAATTGTTGAGCCTCTGTTAGGAGAAGTAATTAGAACTTCCTTTAAAATATAATAGCAGAATCTTTTTTACCTTCTTTTCTTAAATTTATTTCATAAGCTGTTCCCTTCTCACATGTGAAGCAAGCGCTCTGCCACACCCCCTGCTGGTGTGCGTTCTTCCTCTGCCTTCCGAAGAAGTTTCACTGCCTTAGGGCACTTATGTTTCGTTAAGCGCTGCTTTGCTAAGCTGGTTCAAAATTTAAGCTCTAAATTTAAGCTCTAAATTTAAGCGAGCTTACGACAAACGCGTTTCACCAGTCCCCACGCGGCGACTAGCGACGCGGCTCAACTAAGCGGGTTTCGTGCGACTTCCGCTGATGTTGGCAGCGCCAGAAAGTAAACATAAAGTTTTGCACGTTCTTTGACGCAGTTGTCTCCATGGTTCTGACCACGAAGGATTCGGGATACTTCGTGAATACTTCATGGTTCTGACGTTTGTAATATTTCGTAGGCCACCATTTGGTTCAGTCCTTATAGTGTCCTGATAGTGTGTGAATTTGTTTGTTCAGACGTTATTACCGATTTTGAAATGGAAAAGAAGAGGTGCTTCACAAATTCGGGACGAGAAATCTTAGTAGAAATATAAATTTAACTATATAATGTATAATATATTATTGAAAATATAACTTTTCAATTATACGTATATTTTACTAGTTCAATTTTGATTTGTGATCTTATTTTCAATATTTGTCCATTAGGGTTACAAAATTGTGAAAACGGTATCTTTACTTTGTGTAATTAATTGTTTATAATTGTATTACTTTTATTCATTGTTTATTCTACCAAATAAGATTACGATCCTTAATTATTTTGTGTTTGAAAAACAATGTCTTGATGAAAGGAATGTAAGATTTATTATTTATAGAAAGAGATAATCATATTATATTACAAAATAACTTCATGCACAATCACCGCCCTGAAAGTTAGATAATGAGTTGAAACATTGGTAAATGAAATAAAATAGTCTCACAAAGTTCTGTGCGAAGTCTTAATTTTTTCGTAATCGTTATGGACATATTAAATTCATATATCACATTCATACAATGTAATTTTGGGTGTCAGTAAAAACTGAGCATCAAATTAACAGGATTACAACTAGAATTTCGTAATGTTTGAAATCGTAAAATTTTTCAAAATTGAAATACTATACTGACCCAAGACTATCATAACCCTAACTTGGTTACAAATGTTATCATTTACTATTATCGAGATATAACTAAGATAGAACTATTTACTAAGATATTCCGAGAGAAATACTGTTTATGAAAGGCGTAAGCTTTCAGCTCTCCTTTACCTAGTTACAACTAGGTCACACTGCACAAGTGTAATATGTAAATTCTATATTTCTTCAATCTGCTTCGACCGGGTGCGGTAGCTCAGTGCATCAACTGATGTCACAACAGCAGTGTGACTCACGGGAGGTCCTAGGTTCGAGTCCTGACGGCGGCAGGATTTTCGACACTAGCGTTTCAGCTAGATCAAATTCAGTCGCTGCCTGGAGGAGAATTCTAGCGGCCGGCTGCTCTGATCGGTAGTTTCCCGTGCTTTCTCCGATCAACACCAGGCGAATGCCGGAGCAGTACCCTACCAAACGGGCCACGGACAGCGCGCGATCTGTCCTTCCTCTTCCTTATCCTGTTCTCTCCCCGTACAAACACACTTACACTAACATGCACTACACTACCACAGATTCCGGGAGATCGGTCGGGAGCTTAGAGCTTGTCCCTGCTGGGGCGGTGCCCCGCTGGTGGGAGAGTCCTGGTTAGGGGGAAACCCCACTAGCCGACGGTAGGTCGGCGTCGGATCTCGCCATCCAGCGGGGGAAGATCACCGCCATCTCCCGAGAAAAACATGCACTACACTAACGGGACTAATGACCAAAGCAGTTGACGCGTCCGAGAACACGAAAAAAACAAACCAAACTTCAATCTGCTTCGACACCAATAATGGCGATCTCTTCGAAAGGCGCAAGCGAGTCCGAAAAAAATTTCATCCAAGTCTACGAAGAAATTTGCCCTCTCTCGCTTCCATCTAGAGCGTCTTTGTTAAAAATAGCGGTCGTCGTCACCGAATGCAATTGCATATGACTCTCCCTGACCCTTTGGTTTCCTTAAGCCGGCTTACGTCGTTTAAGCGGTCGTCCGGCTAGCGCTTATGTATAAAGCGTAGCTTAATGCTACGCGAGGCTTACGTACCATAGAGAAATGCTATTTTGATCTAAGCTCCCTTATTTCTGCTAGAGCCTCGCTTAACAATCTTAAGCGGACATGGTGAAACCCGCCCTTTGTTGCATGGAATTATGAAACTTTGGTGGTGCCAGAGTTTGAACCCGGGACTTCTCGCATGCGAAGCGAGCTATGTACCCCTGCCGGCCGGCGCTGTTCCTCTGCCTTCCGAGGAAGTTTCACCTGTTCATTTTAATAGTGTAATGAAATTACCGAAATGTGGAGGGGAAAGGATTTGATCGCGGAGCTTTTCGCATACGAAGCGGTATCTCAGTACGGAAAGATTTAACAGTTGTTTGAAAACCATTTCAATGTTTATATTGAAGCTATTGATCAATATTGATCTTTCGCAGATCGCTCTGGAAATGCTATTCAGTTCATTGAAGCTGTGCTACAGACAAGTATAAATATGAAAATTTCTGTTTTGTGGAATTGCATGTGAAGAAAATTCAATAGGAAACTGCTAGGTGCGACTGCACTCATACATTTCTACTAATGAAGATGCTGTTTCTTTTTGTACTTTAAAATGTAATGATTCCAAAAAATACCCGTTATGTGAAAAGCATCAAATGAGATTTAATTAATAATAAAAATATAACTAAAGAGCAATCACTTTCATTTCTGCTTTTAAGAAGCAAAGGACTAAAAGTACTGAGGCATGGTACATTGGTCGCATTGAGAATAATCATTTAATAATTTTATGAATTTTACGAAATGTTCGACATTTGGGTAGTATGCTCGTCAATTCGCATACGCGGCCATTAAAATCTCTCATTCAGCAACATTCTTCAGAGACTTTGAGTCTCCGCAGACCAGAATGCTTATTTTCCAACATACAAGTCAGCCCAAACGTAGGAATGAAGTCTGCATTACGAAGGGAAGTCGCTGCACAAAAAGGGTGCGCGGTTGGGAAAAGCGTAAGGCGCTCTATTCTGGGGTTCCTATCTCAGCGGCATCTCCGCGAGCACGACCCCCGCTCGACGACTCACTCGCCGCGGGCAGCGCCGGAGCCTTCGTGCGCGCGCTCCGTTTATCTCGCGCAGCGCAGATGTCACGGGTCCTGGCGTGCGCGCCGTGCCGCGCCGTGCCACATCTCACCGCGCCGCGCCGCGGCCACGGACTAATCTAAGCGCGCTTATCTGCCGCGGCCAGACCCTCCCTCGTCGCGCGTCCGGCCGCGCCGCGCCTCGCCCGCCGAATAACTCGTCCCAAAACAAACACCACCGCCCAGCGCCCGCGCACGGCCTTATCTGCCCGCGCCGCCCGCGCCACCCGCGCCGCAAATTTGGGAAATAATCGCAGCATACAATTGTAACTTGCGAATATCTTTCTAAGTTCCACTCATCGTTTTTTCTTCAAGAAACGTATTCAGTTTTTCGGGTCGTTTTCCTTGAACTACGTATAATAATAATATAATTGCAATTACCCTTCGTGCTCAATTTCACAATCGTTTACCTGCCTACACATTTCGTATTAGATATCTTATATTACTTACTCTCATACAACTGATATCAGTATTCAGACCAAAAATACATTGATCAGTAGTACAAAAAACTTTGAAAAGTATCTCTGGTACACACATACGTATCACTAAGTAAATTTTTATACAAAAGACGAAAAGGGGGTTCACAATGCTTAAAAAATAAAAGAACTTTAATCATGTAGATTATTTAATAAATCGATGGTTATTAATTTTTAAATTACGATAAATAAATGTATAATATTTTTGTATTCAATAATCCAATAGTGGAAGTTTTCCCATGTCTATTCGCGCGCCTCTCAAATCAAATCTCGAACTTGCAGACTTCTTTTCACACATTATAAATATGCAAATCTCAGCTCGATACGTCCTTGCTTCCTACCGTGTTTCTAAGAAGAAGTTCTCCAAATGTTCTGAAGCTAGGAGAATTCACAGATGAATACATCACTTTTTAGAAGTTAAATGAAAATCGAGCTTAACTGTATCTTTCTTTTCAAACATTTGTGTCAATTGATTATGATATGATTTTACTCACAAATTATACTTTCTTAACGCTCACTATACAATTCACACAAAAGGATTACGTGCTATTTCAACGTTTATTTTGATTTTATATAATATGAACTTATTGGTTGTCCATCCTGTTGATAAATTGGTCATCCTCTCCTTTATCATTAAAATATCTACACTTTGTGAAAAATACTAACTTCTTAATTGAAGACAAACGTTCAATAATGTGACAGGAATCTGAATGGACACGGAATGCCTTCTGAATCGTACGCCACACGCTTGTATGATTTTTTTAAAAAATTTTGTTGCGTCTACACCTTGACGCAACGCGTCTCCAAGCCCTTTCAGGGGCGTTGAGCGCTTTGCACTTCTCGGAGTAATCCTCCATTAACGTGCTTTACTTTTAATATTAGTCAAGTCTCGTCACGTCGCAGTCAGTGCCTTTTATCCCTTCGGCCAGGGGCTCGACGCCGTTAGATCCCGGGGTTCCTGGCCGGTCACCCAACCACGAACCCGCGAGTCTCGAATTCGCTTAACCTTCGTGACTTCACGGAGCGTAGTAAACGAATTCGGCTAGCGCCGCCATTATTTTAAAAGAAATCATGTATCATTTGGGACTGCCCAACGGCTGAGAAGTTTGAAAACACGCCCGAAAAA
Organism: Teleogryllus occipitalis; assembly: GCA_011170035.1. NCBI lineage: Eukaryota > Metazoa > Arthropoda > Insecta > Orthoptera > Gryllidae > Teleogryllus > Teleogryllus occipitalis. The sequence goes on from BLKR01005278.1 coordinate 38,094, forward strand.
AATTACGCCACGCGTGCATCAACAATGAGCGGCGTAAGAAGACTATTCTCAAAAGAGGTAGGAGGCGAGCCACGGCCAGAGAAAGGTAAGCCTTTTTTTCCGTTCCGGCGACGACTTGTAATGTTACAGTGGTATATGAAGTCGTGCCGTTACAACGAAAAACTCTGCAAGAGAAGGGAAAGCACCCAACTTGGTAGATGTACGCGCCGCAAAAACTCTAAAGGAGTTAATTAACTTGTCATCTTCATTTAATATTATATATTTAAAGTATTGTATCGCCGTGTTAATCTCTTACGCTTATCTTGTGTATACAACAACATTTAAAACTGCACGACGCACATCGGTGAACGTAATAATAAGCATGATTAAGACTAATGGGCTTACCGTTCTCTTTACTTATTTCTTTATTTATTTATTTTCTTTGGTATTATTTGGCATACGTGATAATAAGTATGTACATTATTGGACGCATGGAACTCTGGCAACAATCTAGTCGATTCATCCAGAATGCCAAGCCAAGAATTTGTGACGGAGAGAAGGACATGGTTTTTCATCGGCCAACAACCGAACGCAACTGACCTAACGAAAAGCAGCACACTTTCTGCAACTTCCTTAAACTCTTTACTGTATTTATGTAACTTCTCTACTTTCGTTGAGGTCGACGAGCCATAGGCAATGGTTATTGCAACAATGCATAACGGTGCGAGCCAAAGGACGCGACCAAAAACTTAACTTTCGTAGCCAAGATCAAGTGACAAGCGTACTAAAGTAGCGCAAGTGAACGAGTCCCTGTATGATAACAGTTTCTTATTTTTTCTTCAGCCAATAGTACAGAAAAAAGTACTTTAATAATTCTTAAAATATTTAACGTAATTTATCATTGTATTGAGGTCAAGTAACGACATACGAAATTAAGTTGAGTTGTTAAATCATTAAAAGAGTATGACGTACTCTGCTGTAATGCACTTAAGGCTTAAGAATTATTCGGTGTAAATATTTCACATAATTTACAAATTCATTTTAGTAAAGGTGATTTGTTTTGAATAAGTAATACTTGTACTAGACTTCAAAATAATTGTATGCAACTGTTGAACTAATATATACGAAAATTGGAGGAGTGCATTCAATTGTTAATTTCTTTTAAAAGTTTCCCTTTTATTCTTTTGTGGTGTGTCTCAGTTTTACGAAGTCCCTTAATTGCATTGTTTTCCTATTAGAATATATTGACTGTACGTAATTTGACTGAGTTATCATTTCCAAAGTATCGCAAAATGACCACACAGCTTCTTAGGATCAGTAGGAGAAGTTGACGATCGTGTACATGCTACGTCGTCAATAGAGTGTCCTTATTGGTGGGTTACTTCCCGTGCTTGAAAAATAAGGGCATAATAGAAAAGTCCTTGCGACCGGAAATACAGAATACCAGTCCGGGAGATTGCAATATGAAAATAACCATTCAACATCACAGGGTATATATCAAAAGTCTGAATTTCAGAACTACTAACGTTCGCTTCATTATTTAATAAAATTCTAGAATAAAAAATGTCTATTACTTCTAAACTCTGTATCAGTTAATTACTCGCATATTAAGCGGATTCCTGTTTATAAAAGTAGACTCGAATTTCCGTTTAGTTCACATGTAAACGAGACCTTTCTTTAGTAATTTCAGAGCAGGAACCGCCCGGAAGTCTCCTTGGCGTTCAGAAAGGCTTTGCATATTAGAATAATAGGAGCTGTTCGTGAACACACGCTACAAATCATAATAACCCGCTACCACAATTTACAGGTACTTCATACGCCATAAATGGCCCTGCTGTATTGATTTGTTGCAACTTTTCATGAAACGACGCCATTATTTCAATACATTTCTTCAAACAGTCTTATATTGAGTTAATTTATATGTTTTCTAAACAGAAAATTAGCCTCACCACATATTTAAATCTGATTATCGCACTTCTAGACCAATATTTTATGAATAATTATTATGTACTTTCAAGAGAAACTTTTGAGAATATGTTACGTTACTTCACTTACTATAAGCGTACTAAGAAGACCTAAACTGGTATCTACAGATTCGTTTAAGAAAGTACCGATGTTATTTTGAATTATAATAGTTGCCTTTCTTGTTTGCTCAGATTACGGTAATACTAACATTCAATTATAATATCATTTCATTCTATAATAAAAAGTTATTTAATCGTTAAAATCGGTCGTTCACATGGATATGTGAAATAAAACGAAAAGTTTATTCAGCTAAATTGACTGATGTTGAGTATATTACCATATGACTATGTTACTAGAAAACCATATTAAATGAGTAAATTATTCACGGCGATATCGAGGCCAAGAATGAAATGGAACCCTAGTCATAGAATTTAAGCCCAGTGGCCAGAGAAACGACGTAAACCACGATACCAGAATCAGAATTCAGATAGGGGTAACTTATTTTTTGAGTAATTTACTCGTTTAATACGGTTACTCAATAAGAAGATCACTGCACTGACATCAATTTACTGATTGGAAAAAATCTTCCGTCGTATTTGAAATAGTGAGGTGAGATGCCCTTGGAGAGAAATTAAATATACGGGGCCCAGAACTACTGCCAAGAAATAGGCTGTCTCAATAACCCTGTGCTACCGGTCATTAAACAGGGGACACGAGTTTGATATCGAACAGTGGTAACTGATGCTTTGAAAACTTTATTCCCGTAAATAATTATTGCTGAAATCCATGTAACAGAAATGCACTTATTCCATGCTCAGAGCGCCGTGGGTATACAGCGTCGCGAGTTGTATCGAAATATTTTAAGTATTCTATGTGTGCTACTAATCCACAAACCTTTGATACATAAATATAACTTGATCGGTTTATCTATCAAGATAATAGAAAAGATCTGCAATTGCAGTTGCTAATCTTTTAGATATGGCTTCTTTTGTCAATAAGGGAAACCTAACCTCCAACCGAACCAACAACATCCAAGAACGTGCATGGTAGATGAACACCAAAACAGTAGAAGAATCTTCATTCAACAAGTCATCCACAACCTACAGTAGCACCAGTGATCAACATTCTCAAGTAAGAAATTCTTATTCTAAAGTAAATACATCTCATGTCTTTCCATCAAAAGAACAAGCCGCTATTATTGAGTCACAAGAAAGGTTACCCATAAAAGATTATATTAGTAAAACTGTAAAGATTGTGAATGCCACAGATATTTGATTTATATCCCACGTATCAAATATAACAGAACTTGTATATTTTTTGCCAACAAGCTATCACTGACTGATTCATAGAAAATAATCCAACAATATAAATTAATAATTTCAAATTAGTTGTTAGACCGTTCATCAGCAAGCACAAAAAAGTAATAATCTCACATGTATGCCCAGTTATACCGCACGATGTAATAGAAAAAGAACTAAGGCCCGGTTTCACCAACATACACCTAACGTGACGTTAGTAAACGAGTCGTTAAAATTAACGTTCCCGTTAAGATTTGTTCCGTTTCACCAACGTTTCCGCGGCTTCAGGTAGCTAATCGCCAGATAACTTTAATGAGTGTACAAAATGCGTAAGTATTGGTTTCTAGAAGGCTGTGAACTGGAAACTCTATGGTGAGTATGTTTACTCTGCTTACATAGACTAAAGCAACAGCCTAGCCAAAGCGCGGTTACCTCTATGGAAAATACGGTTAGCCGTAGATTTGCTGGCCCCAGTATAGTCACCCATTATCTGCTGGTAGCTGCCAGTTGCATAATAACGTAGTCATAAGTAACTGGTTAATTGATGCGATTGACTCGTTCCTGGAAATGAATAAAAATTGAAACAAATTTCTAATAATGAGTTCTTATTTTTTAATAAATAATGAACTTAATTATAATATTATGTAATTAATTCATATCATACTTTGAACTTTATGATTTTGTGATTTTGTTTCCAAAATGTTTTGGAATGATTTGTGTCTGAAGAAAACTATAGCCTATCTTCTGATAAGAATGAATAGTGACACAATTTCATGTATAATGTACGAAACCATTCATAACCTAATTTGCATTCATGAAGGCTATATAATAAGATAGAAGATTTAAGATAGATTATAAGAAGTTTTCAATGCATGCAAAACTGTTACTTATAAGGTTTGGTTGTGATAAATGGTATGTAACTATTACATGAAATATTTTCGGACCTGTTTGATGAAAACTCCAGATCCTGCTCATTTAAATTCCAGGATTTCTAGTATCGATTGTTTGGTTTTAAAAACTTGACATGACCGTTATGAAATAATTATTTATGGACGACAAATTTCATTTGTAGGAAAAATCTCTGTCTTCAATTTTGTAGTTGTAGGAAGACACCGAATAAAATTTCAAACTTTTGGAATTTTCGAAACATTAGAACCGTAGAAATCAGACCTATGCCACTTTTAGTACTGTATTTTACTTTATTATTACAAGAAATTTAAAGAAAAAATTTGGAGCCGTTTTGAGAGAATTTTCAAAATGTCTGAGGGGCTTCATGTAAAGTATCCCAAATTTTTTCGAAGAATTTTTTCAAAATTTTAAAGCTTCAACTAGTGCCAGATGGACAGGGCTTTCTTCAATTTGGAAAAGGTCGTACGTGTGGTGTAGGTGCTAGTAGTGTTCACAGACGGTCGGTCAGACGGACGGACGGACGGACGGACGGACGGACGGACGGACGGACGGACGGACGGACGGACAGACAGACAGACGGACCGTCGGACGTTTTGCTTTCAATTGATTTTTCGGCATCAAGGACCCACAAAACAGGGATTCTGGCTACACCACGTGCTAGAGGATTTTTTCTCTTAATTTAGCAACTGGTTTTATGTACTTTTCGCCACCAGACCCCGACAATGAATTTTTTCCGCCGAAAATCCGCCGTTTTTTTCGCGCAGCATTACCTAACTTTCTCTATACTACGTATATTAATCCACTACTAGGTATACGAGAAAGTAAAAATAGATTCACTAGAATAATAGGCAGGCTCAACAAAGCAATTCTTCAAATAGAATACACTGGAACTGATACTACAGATAAACCTGTGTAGTAAATACTCTATAAAGTTAATTAAGATTAGTACATACTCTATTAATCCATCTTACTTCCCATTTTCTCACATAAATAATAAATACAAATGCAAAAAATAATTCTAACATAATTCAATGGAACATTAATGGATTGTATACAATATTTGAATATTTAAAGTTACTTCAAAATAACACCGGAAGCGGTAGCTCAGTGCAACTGATGTCATTGCAGCGCCTCTGACCGGGAGGTCCTAGGTTCGAGTCCTGACGGCAGCAGGATTTTCGACACTAGCTTTTCAGCTAGATCGAATTCAGTCGCTGTCTGGAGGAGAATTCTAGCGGCCGGCTGCTCTGATCGGTAGTTTTCCGTGGTTTCTCCGATCAGCACTAGGCGAATGTCGGAGCAGTACCCTACCAAACGGACCACGGACCGCGCGCGACCTGTCCTTCCCATTCCTTGTCCTATCCTCTCCCTTTACACACACACTTACATCAACATGCATTACACTACCACATATCCTGGGAGACCGGTCGGGAGCTTAGAGCTTGTCCCGACTGCGTCGGTGCCCCGCTGGTGGGAGAGTCCTGGTTAGGGGGAAACCCCACTAGCCGACGGCAGGTCGGCGCCGGATCTCGCCATTCAGCGGGGGAAGATTACCGCCATCTCCCGAGAGAGAAAAACATGCACTACACTAACGTGACTAATTACCAGAGCAGTTGACGCGCCCGGAAACACGAAAAAATCAATCAATCAAATTCAAAATATCTATGACCCAGTAGAAATATGTCTCCAGGAAACCAACCTGAAAAGCAATCAAACCCCTAAACTAAAAGGTTACAACTGCTAACAAACAAACCGTTCAAAGTTTGTACATGCCAGCGAAGGAGTTGCCATTCTGATTACAAATAACTTTTAGACCCAAACAATTGGCTTACAATCAAATTATGAAGTCATTGCTATCAAAACAAATCTCCCATGTAATATCAATATATGCAATATTTATTTACCAAATGGCCATGCCATAATACTAGAAGATGTTGAAAAGCTAATCAAACAATTGTCTAAACCATTTATCTTAGTAGCGGATTTCAATAGCGACAACAATTTATGGGGATCCAACTATACCGATAAAAGAAGTAAGATTATTGAACAAATTGTAGAAGACACTGAAATGATGTTACTAAATGATGGAACTCCAACATACTTTTCAGCAAGATCCGGACTTCAAAGTGCTATCGACCTTTCAATCTGTAGTACCTCCATCGTTTGCAACATACAATGGTTTTCAATAGCGAGTTTATATGATAGTGACCATTACCCAATATTAATGACATTGGTAACCAGCAGCTGCACTACTATCCAAGAACAAATCTACCAACCACCTAAAATTAAACATAACTGATTGGTCATTATGCAAAAATTATATGTAATCAAATTAAAAATCTTGACCTGATATAAACCAACACTCAGTTATCAATTGACCAAATATTACAAGCATTTACAAATATTATATGTCAAGCTGCGGATACTAACCACCCTAAAGTAAAATTTCAATCTAATTCAATGAAAAAGAAACCTGTGTCATGGTGGCAAAAAGAAATTGTGAACTAAGTATAAAAGAAAAGAGAAGGCCTTCAACAAATATAAAAGACATAGGACAGAAGAAAATATATTTTTTTATAAAGCACGGACAAAAGCCAGAAAACACCTACAAAGGAGTTACAGAGAATCACGGCAAAATTTGCTACTCTCTTTTAATCACAATACAACAATGAACACCTTCTGGAAATGTTTTTAGCGCTTTCAACGCAACCATTCATCATGGACTCCCAAAACCATAATTCATATGGAAGGCACCCTCAATCTCACCAACAGACATTGCCAATGTATATTGGTACATACATTTACAAGTAACTCCAGCAACAAGAATTACACAGGAGAGTTTCTACAATAGAAAAATTCCTGTGAAGATACAGAAGTCAATAAACCGGGGGGCTTCATGTAAAGTTACCCCAAATATTAAAGAATGTTTTTCAAAATTTCAATGCTTCAACTAGAGCCAGATGGACAGAGCTTTCTTCAATTTGGAAAAGATCGTACGTGTGGTTTAGGCGCTAGGTTAGTACACATCTGACAGACGGACGGACGGACGTATTGAAAAAAACACGTTTTCGATATCAGGGGACCCCAAGCATGTATTTCCGTTGAAATCTCGAAATTGATTTTCCGATGCATTACATAACTCTTCTCTATACTACGTATATTACTCCCGTAAACAAGTATGTATACGTGAAAGTAAAAATTGAACATCGTCTGAAAAAGCTCAAGTTGAAAACTGCACTTGATCCGTAACACCGCGTGGGAGCATCAACCGTACCTCGAGAACAGGAAAATTTAATGTAGTACATTGACCGGACTAAGAATAGGTCACTTCAACTCCTTACACTCTCATCTCATGTCAAAACCACTAGTGAACAAATGCCCAAAATTTGGAACTGCAATCTCTATTTTCCACATATTAACAGAGTGTAATAATTCTCTATGTGAAATAACTGGATTTCATGATAACATCAAGAAATATTTGGACGAGAATAAAAGTGTGTACGATGTTATGAACGTTTAAAACGAATTGGTGTGCTAAATTCTGTATAAGAAATAGTAGTAAATCATTTTCAAGTTTAATATGTCAAGAAGTAAACTGTATATAACATTATAATAAAACTCTCTCTCTATAACTAACATATTGTAAAACCCAAATGTAATACGTAACAGTAAAATGTAACTAAACTCGCCAATGACCCAGCAGTCGATGCGACTATAAATAAATTAAAATAAGAATGAACTCTTAAGCTTTTAAAATCTGAAGAAACGTCAATCCACTAACCTAAGTCCTCTGATGATAAATACCGTTCCTTTGATTTCGCAGCAATATTTTTCCTGAGTAGCTCGATGAAATAATTTTTCGGGAAAGCGAAAGCACTCTGGACTACTCGCAAGCAAAAAAGGTCCTGACCACAAAGTCACATCCCATGTACCACCGTATACCCTCAAAGAGCATCTGTTTAGTTTATTTTGTAAGTAACATTTGACGGAAAGTGAATGTGCCGTGGAATATGAACTCGAGATTTCCTCCAAAATTAGCGCAATACAACTTACTGAAATAAGCCCAAACCAAAAACACAGGAGTAACGAGCCTCTACCACTCACCTACATCCCCTGTGGACACCTACCTACATCCCCTTGAATGATGTTCCGAAGTTTGAGTGCAATTTACATCTGTTCAGACTAATGTTGCAACAACATTCTTTCGAAAACGGCAAGTGCCAGGATTTGAACCGGGGATGCACAAAGGCATCATATGCAAAAAGAACGGCTTGCAAAAAGAGAGTTTGAACCATGAAGCACGTAGCACGAAGATATCACATGCAAAAAGGGCGCTCTACCCCTGACGCCCTGTTGCCACATGTCGATGCTAGGTGAGTGGAGAAAATTACCTCCACTTGTATTTAGATTAACGTCGCAATTATGGGGCAATTATGGGGAACCGGGGTTGGAAACCATAACTTGGCTGTACAAGTGTGGTTGTATGAATGTGTCATGCAAAACTCGTGTAGATTAAAATCTTTTCTCCGTTAACTTGGTACATGAGTGTGTAGTAAGGTCTGTTGTCCCAAAAAGCAGTCTTAAAAACTGCGAAGTCGAGAATTCGATGGGAAAATTGCTTTTGAAGACTCCTGAGACGTAAAAATTGTTGTTTTTCTTTAGCTGGTATCTGAATGTATGTGTGGAGTGTATGTCTGTTGGAAGCATTGTACTTTAACATGTTTAACATCTGTTTGCCTAGTATCAACAACGTTTAAGATTGGTGTGGGTGACAAGGAGATAGACGCAGACTTGCACCAAAAATAAACAAATCAAAAATCTTAAAAATTGCCACTTTGGCCTGAAGTACGAGTTAGAAGAATATGATAAAGCGCTATGCCAGGCCCTTTCACCATACACATCTCCTAGGCTATAAGATTTGCTTGCAAAGATTTGTTGGGGGGAAAATATTGCATTTTAAATTCCAAGTAACAGACACAGTAAAATTCTTTTTTACCTACTGTTCGGTGATAGGAACTGTGGGATCAGCCCTCAGGTCACTACCTTTTAAACGATTGGTGAAAAAACAAAAGAAAAAAGTGAAACGATTGAGTTTTACCAAGCCACTTTTCATAAATATTAAGGCTTCTCCACAATTCAGAATTATCCTATTACATTACTGAAATTTACAGTTAGTAAATTTGGACTCATCTCGTTTTGGAAGTACTTTTTAAAGATTGTGATTTAAACATTTTTAGTCTCTTCATAAAACGATATACTATGCGCCCTCGACATCCCACCAAACAATCCAACTACCTTTACCCAATGAACAGAAAAATGGGGATTGAAGATCAAATGCAGCAAAATCACAAGCCAAAATTTTCACCCATCGCAAACCCAAAGTACCATCCTCACTACTCATCCAAAATATACCCATTCAATGGCTTTCAAACCAAATACCAATAAAATATCTAGGACTCACATTAGATACAAAAATTACATGGAAAGATCACATCACCGGTATTATTCATATATAACAAACAAAAATATTTAATATCTATCCCATATTAAATCACAAACCATCACTTAGCATAGAATGTGGGAAAACCGTGTACAAATCAGTAAGAAGACCATCGCTAACTTATGCATGTCCGTATGGGTAAAACAAGTACTCTGTCATATAAACAAGTTACAAAATTAATATCTTAATCCAAAATTAATATCTTAGAAAAATTACCAAAGTCCCACGGTTCATTAGCAATTAACAATTACACAGAGAGTTAAAAATCGAACTCTTCCACTACATATTAAAAACTTTTACGAAACGCTTCCCGAAGCTCCTGCCACCAAAGCATACCAACTGGGTCAGATGCACAAACTCTCTCGCAGACTAATTTCACGATATCTGAAAGATGTTTTCAAACCCTCTAAAACCCAAATAGGCAAATATTATTAAAATATTAAAACCATTCAACAGCTTGAATCAAAATTTAATATATGAATCTCTTGAAATAAATATTACCAAAATGAAAGTTGATTGGTTTTGCCATAAGAATGATTATCCTTAAAGTGAAGTACTCTTGTTTGTACAATCTCAAAAGGCACCCAATTTTTTAAAGATTTGTTAGTATTTTTATAACTGAACCGGTCAAAGTTGATGCTTTCATTCCGTTCAATTTTATAAGTATCAATGACAACGATACTTATAAAATCGATAATATAAATTTTATAAATGTCATAATTCATCATTTATTGTTTGCTTTATTTTTAAATTTATACAACGAAAAATTCCTAAAACATTAGATTACGATTGTAAATTTAATACTCTTTACCTAAACTTTTAATAAGATATTGCATGCGTTGTATTTATAGTGGGCGACGTCTTCAAAATGTCAGTAGCGGCAGAAATTCCGCACGCAAGCACGTTTGTTCTTGCTGTATCCTGTCAAACAAACACGTACTACTACGTACATTCAAGGGAAGCAGGGTAATATTTATCCCAATAGGAACTCCGTGTTCCTCTGTGATTTGTGTGAGTATCCCTATTGCGGTTTCCGGAGTAACTCCGCATGGCAGAACGGTAGTTGATTTAATTTTATGAAGAAATCTCTAGTGTGCCTGTCTCGCGAGAGTCGTTAATTAGGCCTCTTATCGGTAGATGGCATCGCGGATGCCGTGTTGGTCGAAAACAAAATAAATCACATGCAAAGCAACATAAAAGGAACCGCCTCTGTGTGCTGGGCAGCACGCTACGCGATGGCGCGGGCTGTGCGTTTAGCGCCACCCGCCTTTCCTCTCTCCCTCCCTCTCTCTCTCTCTCTCTCTCTCTCTCTCTCTCTCTCTCCCTCTCCCTCCACTCTCTCGCTGTCTGTCTGTCTCTGCCCGCCGCGCTGTCCATCTGGCACACTGTGGGTGAAACTGCCGCTTTGGCTGAAAACAATTCATTATGAAAATCATAATTTTCTTGAATGTAATTCTTGCGGCCTCCTTTGTCTTTGTGTAATTTACATAAATAATACTACAGGTGAAATATTTCGTAAAACTTCTTTAGTGCTGCTGTTCTTGAAACATGTCAGTGATGTTGAATTTATTTTTCAATTTTATAGAGATTAACAAAATGTGAGTCTATGAACGTATGAAGGAGTTCTCACCCACTTTCCACATTAGGGACTGAATAATCAATATATAATACACTCAAGAGATTTGTTTGTGCGAATTTTCATGTTAACTGCTTCTTTTGTGAACACCATTCGCTAGAGGCTCTTAAATAAAATAGTAATATGTTTTTTAGAGAACTTGTAAAACTTTTTTGTGGAACATTCTTGATTTTGTTTTGAGGATCGATACTGTCAATATTGTAAGTGATTGTAACTTCCATATATTTATTTGATTTCAATTTTCAACAGGCCCCTTTTTGAGGTTATTCAAGGAACATATGGGTGATTCAGTTGATTCTTACAGGAACCAAGTATGAACCCGTGTGATTCTAATTTATCTCTTCATTGAAATTACTTGGAAGAATATATCACTGAAGACAATTGTATTTCATTCTTACGAACAGCATAACCATTGAAAAGTCTGTGAATTTAAATTATTTCCGTATATTGGTCCCATAAGTATAATTCTAAAGATTTCATCCCGTACTACTCAAGACAAATTACTCTAATTCTAAAGACATATTGATAGAAAGAAAATTGTGAATTGAATCTGTGATTTTAAAAAGGAAATGTGTCCACTTTTTTCGTAAAAAGAGTCGAGGTATACATTTACTTTCTTATTCTTGAAGCTATAGATCTGTGTAAAAATAAAATTCGTCCAGGTTAAAATATGTGTTCTATTGACAACTAACAATTCTAAAGTCTGGAGAAGAGAAAGAAGTCCAGGATTAGTTTCTGGTCCTCACAGGGAGAACTAGTATTATCAGCTAGGAAACGCCTAAATGCTTAACTACAGTAATAAACACTGAGGTCATCATAGACTTCAAAACCTGGTGGTCAAACGTCCAGATTTACCTTCAAGAAATTTTATGTTTCAGCTGTTCTTCCAATCAAAGGAAAGATAAAATAACCAATGTTCAAAATACATTCCAAAATAGTAAAATACATCCCAAAGGAATATCTCCATTTCTACCAGAATGCTTTGAGGTACCCACAGGCTCAATAGGAAATCGACGATGAGTAGTTGCTGGTGTTATTATTCTATTTAGAGTATTTTTCATATCCCTATAGCACAATTCGTTCATTCACATCGTTATATATTTATTCTATGATTATATTGTTTCAAAAGTCCAAATATAAAGAAATTTAAAAAATGTTTTTTTTTAATATCTCGTAATTATTTTATAAAGGATAGTCCAAGGTATTATTCCAAGATATAAAACGGTTCTGTACATCACATAAATGCAAATTTGAAGTCACATAGTACTCAAGGCAATCAATAACGACTAGTTCTACAACTTTTGTGTAGGACATAAATGTCCCAGATGGCAACTGTTGTTGCTATTAAGTATTTTATTTTTCTCAGAAGTATAGAACAAAAACTTATATCCCTTTCCAAATCACCTATTCAATTCTAAAAAGCAAACGTGCTGTTTCATCTTCCAAACGGCGTATTTACTTGCCAACACTAAATAAAGTGTTCGGGTGTAAAACATTGTAACTCACTAGGAAACGTTTGCGACATAAAGGTTTAAATGGGGTACATGAAGATGACAGGAGCCGGGGGACAATTGTTTGCAAACATAATTTGGACTATTTGAGAATCACAGAGATGGAAGCGTACTAAAATGTTAATATCACGAAAACTATAACTTTGAGGGTTACCGTCTTTTACTCCCGAGCCCTTCAGTATCCTTGAGAGTAAGAATGGGCATCCTATTTCTGCTAGCATTTGATTCACGTAATAATTGGCGCTTCAATGGCTGCTTTTCACTAAAGATTTCTTGATAATTTTGTGTTTCTGACGGTGAAATTGCAGTTTCAGCCCATCGTGTAGTCCTATGCTGTGTTTTCTCACTCCTCCTTCTCCTGCGTTTCATCACGTGATTAGAGTAATTAACTCTTCAACTGTTTAATTCTCAAGCCTGACATGTCACTAAATAAGAAGAAAAACGAGTTCTCGCAGCCCCAATCAGGGCAGGGCCTGAAATGTATGACGTAATATACACGGCACGAATACATTGCCCAGCAGGTATTCCGCCGGGGCCGCGGGGGAAAGAAGCGGATGCATACCGCCGACTGTGTCGTGTTTTCTTTGATTTGCGTTATATGAGTGTACTCACCTTAAATAATTACATTACAATTCAAAGTACGAGAGCTAGGTAAATGTAGGTTTTCAGGGGAATATTTGCAGCATTCGTTGAATAACAAACGGCTCTTCCTGGCACATAGTATGTGCCAAAATGTAAATACCGAGATTCCATCTGGACGTTGGTTCATGAAATTTCGAGGTATTTACTCTGTGAAATACACGTGTTTTGCTTATCCAATCTGTATGGAAATCATAACTTGGTTAAATGGAGAATTCTTACATTTAAGTTTTCTATGTATAAGTCCGTGATGTCTCAAAAATGATATTTATTACGAATGTCAAAAGTACGGAAATGTAAACAGTCATATTAACAAAAGCCAAATAACATTCAACAGACTTCACGAAGTTATTCTCATTCCTTAGGTTTTAATGAGTGCAGTTCGTAAATTGTGTTCATTCAAGTATAAAAATCAATTAATTGGGCTCTATTGTATACACTAATTAAGGTCACCAGAAATTGATGCGATCAAACGAAAGTATTTTGTTTTCTTTGATGCATTCATAGTTTTGTCTAAACATTTGAGCATCATCTCGCTATTGGTACGGGTGCTAAAATTGTACTATTAGCACGCTGAGCATTTCCTAAAAATTAGTTTTTACTAGGGGCTGTTAACTCTTTTTAATATAGTTGCAAATAAACTGGCAGTATAGAGAACACAAGTGTAAAAAATACGTACCAATAAGTTTCAACCTGAACATTTTACATTTCTTTGCTCGCAAGACCACGAGTTCACAAAAGAAAATGATGTATGAATAAAATGCTGTACGAGAGGCGAAAATAATGTACGGAGAAATGAAGTTTTCTTAATATGGTGGAAGAACTTAACCACTTCCATGTATCATTATTTTGTACTTTCTCACATTCTACTACTTAGTATAGAGAAAGTTATGCAATGCTCCAGCAAAAAACAAGGACTTTTGTCAGAAAAACTCATTTTGTTACTCCCTCTCACTGAAAAAGTGAATATTTCTTGCTCCTACATATCGTAAATTACTTGTTATAATACATTGTGTAGTCAGAATGTTTTGTCATGTTTTTAGGGCCTTAATGTCGAAAAATTGATTTACGGTAATAGCTTTGTTCGTCATATATGTGTGAACAATGCCAGCGCGTAAATTGTTCGAAGGACTTTCATCAGTTTAGATTGTCATCAATCGACCTGGATGGTGTTGCGACTCCTTCGAATTGAAATGGACATTTTAATTTAGACGTTCTTTATATGAATCTCTAGCCACATCTTCAAATACTTCTAAAAAATGACTCCAATTTATTTCATTACATTTTTTGAATAGAAAAATATAAATATATAAAAATGGTGACGGTCGGATTTTCGTTGAATTCTCTAAATTTCCAAAAATTGCAAAAGTTAAAAATTTTTCGGCGTCTTACTACAACTACATTATTGAAATTAGACCATTATTTACTCGAATTCGTCCGATTTTCATTAAAACCTCTGAATTTCCTTCGATCGTTAGAAAATTTCAAATGTCCAACTTTTTCTTTAAAGTGTCAGGAACATTTTTCTGCCTTCTCAGGCGATTGGTGTACTGGTTACGTTAGTTGCTTACAAAGAATACTTATACTAATTCTAAGAATCTGAATTCGAATCCCAGCGTTGAGTAAATGTTGCAGTTTTGAAACACTTTTCCTTATTCAAGGACTTTGAATATATATATATATATATATATATATATATATATATATATATATATATTGCGTAATTTTGGCAAATAATACGAGAAGTACGTACTGTTGTAGTGGCACTACTACTTTTTATCTGATGAAGTTTGGTAAGTGGATGAGAAATTGTATGCTATTATATTCAAGTTGAAAAAAAAAGTAATAATTGCTTTGAAAGTGTATGATTTCTGAATTCATCTGAATACATCATCAGCTGGTGTATTGTCTATACATTTTTTCTGGGATTAGTTCTTCGAAATATTTAATTGTAAGCCAATTAATACCTAATCAATGATATTTAATACATATGATATTTTTATCAATATTGGTCGCTATTGATTATTGAATAAAAGTGCAATTTTAATTTCATTTAATTTTAATAATTATGTTATTTATAAATATTTCAGCTGTTCTCAGATTTTCAGTCTGCAAAATATATGTAAGAATTTATTTCAGACGTTCGTGTAGAAATATTTCAGTGAAATAATTTCAAAAGAACATTAAATTAGGTAAACTCTATCATTGGTTCTTCATAGCTTTTGTTTAGTTGATCATATTATCCATATTTTTCCTCATTTAACTCGATGTATTCCTTTTCCTAAACAAATTGTTTCCATTCAATTTCTTTTTATTGCACATATGATTTAACATAGCCTATTAATTACATCTATTTTGAAAACATTTTTCTGCGACTTCTTGTGAATTTTAAATATCGCTCTGCAAATATTTTTCGTTCGTTTGTTAGAGCACTTTCAGTGTATTTAGTGTAAAGCCATAGAATTATACTTTGAACACTTTTAGTGTATTTAGTGGAAAGCCATGGAATTATATTTTTCGATGAGTCAGGTCACAATCCAAATCAGTGCACGAAAAAGTCTCTCTTTGTTTTGGGGTTGTTTTCTAGGTGTTAAAATTAATGATATGCTACTTTCGTTTCGACAATATAATATTTCCCCACTAAGTATTTGTAAATTTAAAAACTCAATTAGAGTACCCATTACACAATAATTACTGGAAACAATACCTTACTAAAAAGTGCGAACTGGTCCCCCCTTTGCTAAAACTTAGTAGGTTTACTATTTTTTTCGACTGTAATGTTCCATTTTTTTAGTGTTCTTACAATGTAATACATATTTTGGAAATACATTTACAAATACATTTTGGATATACGTAATACACGAACATAATATATTTCAGTATTATAGTAATTAGTTTTAAACCTTTTTCTTTGTTTTTGTTTCAAATTCTAAAATATTCCCAATTTTTGTGGCAAACCTACTTGGGAGTTTACTGCGGAACTGCTGAACTCGTTTTCAGTTGGTGCATTTCTTCTTTCTCTGACTTTGATCCAGTCATTTTATAGTTTGAAGAAAAAGATTGAATAATGTGTAATATCGAAGTGCTGCTCATGAATATTTTTAAGAGGAATCTGTTTTATAAAATTAAAGGAAGTACATTGGAGTCAGTAAGAAGGTGCAATTAAAATATGTCATCACAAAAATTAAAATCAGTAAGTTCACTATTAATTTATAACTGAAACCGAATCACTTGGTAGTCTAAATAGCACTAAAAATAGTGAATAGTGTTCAAAAGCGACGAAATGCTAAACTACTTGCTAACTACTTTTGCTTTAAAGAATGTTGAAGAGTTTATGTATAAAAAGTGATGATGCGTGTATTAAATAATCATGCCTTTTGTTTTTCTTGACTTCTGACCAAAAGAGAATTAAAAACGCTTTCAGTATTGATTCAATTCAAATTTCACTGTTTCTGGGTGAGTGTGTACTTAGTGCATTAGTGTAATCAATAAGGGATTAAAGCAATTTTATGTCAGATACAAATCATAGACAATATCGTCGTAAGTGTCGATATCTACTGTGTATGTAAGGTCCTACATTAACAATTTTTACAAGACATTTCTTAGAAACAGAATAATTTACATTTTCTCCTAAAATATTTTAGGGTGGTATGCTGAAATAGTTGAATTTCCTATGTCTTCTCAATTTGTTTAATTTAGTTCTAACTTGAAGTATATTCAAATACCTTTTCATATTCAAAATATTGTCGAAAAGTAAATTTCAATGCTGAAAAAACGTTGGAAAGATTTTTGACTTCTGTGGTTGGATTAAGTGTTGGATGAATTCAACATCTTCATGTTATATTGCAATAGAGTCCTTAATGGAGTGGTATTTAAAGTGCTCTGCTGAGTGCCAACTCTTAACGAATGCCCGCCAAGTACTCTTACTCGCCTTGCACCCCAGGTAGACCCGTTGCACAGCTACGTACTTCTGCCACTTTTCTTTCAAAACGCACGGTGTTCTCCACGTTCTTCCAATTCCCAAACTTGTTCACGTTTTTGGAGCACACTTCAAGAGTATCGCGCTGGTGGGGGACGGCCCCAGCCGTCACCATGCCATGGCTCCGCGGCCCGCCACGGCACGGCGGGGAGTCCGGAGCGGGGACGAGGGCGGAGGCGGGGGCACGGTGGCGGCGGCGGCGGCCGTGCAAATACACGGAGCGTGTGGCGTGACTCCAGGTAGTAGTGCATGATGTCACTCCGAAATAAAACAAACAGAGCGGGCAGAAAAAGCGGCGGGGGCGGCGCGGGCGGCGCGGGCGGCGCGGCGGCGGCGCGCCAATGCGGAGTGGCGCGCGCGGCGGCAGGCCCCGCCCCGCAGGTGGCCGTCCGCCTGAGGATTGGCGGCGGCCGCACCTGGAGGGAGCGGGCGGAGGCGGACAAGGCGGCCTCGCCGCGGGCCCCGCGCGCCGCCCGCAGCCATCCGCCTCCACCTCCCTCGCCCGCCGCCCGATTGCTGGGCGGAGCGGACCCCCGGCGGCGGCGTCCATGGTGCCGCTAGCCAGAGGAGGAGGAGGAGATGGTTGTAGATGCTATTTAATGACGAGCCTCTGCCAATAGTGATAGTACACGGGGGACGCCCGGGAGATGTGGGGGAGTGGCAGTGGGAACGAAAGATGTGACAGTGGTATCAGGGAAACGAAAGGATGGAGGAGGACACTCGGAGGATGAAGGATTGTGCGAGGCAGAACTTGAGAGTGGAAGCGGGTTTAACTTTGTCGGTGTTGAATACATGCTGTGAAGTTTAAGGTCGTGATATTAGACGTATTTAGAGAACCATCCAAAGGGCTAGGAGTGTTGTATAGGATGTTCTTTGAGTGTGGGTCAATTCCATTGATATTGGTCAGGATAATAATGGTAGTGATGAGTTTTCGTGTGTACTAGGAGTACGGATGGAGGCGGCGTGAATGATGGAATTCGTCAAATGGCAGTGAGGTTGGCAGCAACTGAGGCTTCGGCAATGGCAGCAGTGAAGCCGTCGCTCACTGCTTGCCGTAGCGACCTGTACCGGTCTGGCAGTTTGTTTGAAAGGCAGCTTCACAGTAGCGCAGAATTGCCCAAGTTGTGCCTCAGGTCCTCGTGTTGAGATCACTATGCTAGGGCGAGAGTTTTAAATACAATCGTATTTAAGAGGCAGTATTTTTTAGTTTTCTTGCTTTAAATGAGCCAATCTACACTTTTACTCGCTTATTTTTGTTTAGAAATAAGCCATAGAATTACAACGCTTTCCGGTTACCAGTAAGAATGACATATGATTTTTTAAGTCATTCTAATTTTCTCAGCAAATGATGTTCGTTCAGCTGCATCCATATGCTTGACTCTGATGTCTTCGTCATATATTCGCTACAAGCTTTCAGATGTAGAAACACTTGCATATGGTATTCATGGACAGCTCGTATTTATATACATTTGTTTATATGAAAATAAAAATGTGACTGAGAATAAAGATTAATAAAAAATGTGAGGTATTTTAGAATTTGAACGGAGACGCATTATTACCTGAGGAACCAGCAATTGTATTTATTTATATTGTATTGTTATATATGCTGTATCAAAAATGTGCAAGAGTTCTAAATTTTTGTCTTTTTTAGAGAAATCACTTAAAAGATTTTCTTGCGTCATCTTTACTATTTTTCAAATCTCGTATTTACTTTTTACACTTTCGCTTTTTTATTTCTTTTAGATCTGCTGTACTTACATCTCTTCTTTGAATAGATTTTTCATATTTGTGTTTTAATAGATTCAACTTCATGACTTTGAAGGAATGTGTTACAAATTGCCGAGTCGAGTAAGTTACAATAATTTGTTATTCTCTTACCTTCACTCTCACAAAAATATACTGGTTCTTCTATGTTAATGCAGTGTATCATCTTATGGCAAACGTGACCAAGAATGTGTTGCTCAATAATTAACAGAGTATTATTAGAATGTTTAATTAGAAATATTAGAATGTTATTAAAAATCTTCCTGTAATTTTATTACAAAATTTTATTTGATTGTATTTATACATTGGGCACTATACCAATGAGAAATCGTATTTCATTAAAGTTTACTTATGTTAAAAGGTATTGTGTTTAAATTCCGACGTGTAGATAAATAAGGAATAAACAAACAAAACTTAAAACATAATGTCTGAGAATTTTTTTTGTCAGGGGCTTTTTAGATATTTTAATACTACAGATTTCTTGAGAAATGAATGTTCAAGAGAAGGCGTTTTTGAAGTATTCTTAATTCGTTTTATTTCATTAACATATTAATGATTTTACGAAAAAATGCATTATTGACACATTCATAAAGTTCTATTGCCAATTTAAATTGTATTGAGCCATATTAATTCAAAACTGTGTGGGTTAAACATTTTAAATTATTCTTCCGAACTAAATTTAAGCTTTTATTTCTAACTCACTCAAAAACAGAACCCAATCTAAGAAATATTTTAAAATATTCTCTCTTAGAATGAATTTGTGGTAATGAATCTTTTTTTCTATTGTTTGTCAACTGCTTTATAAACTTTGTGATTATACTTTTTAACTATTGTTGATGACAGTCAGGTTGAATAAAGCTAAAGCAGTGTTAAAAATCTTAAATGAAAACTAACCAACGTGAACGTGACGTGAACATTACACACAGCGTTTGGCAAAATACTTTAAATTTAGTATTTAAATATTTCGACAAAATACTTTGTAAATAAACATTTAAATGCATACTCAAAATGCAGGTAATACAATTGTATTGTATCTTTTTATTGCAAAAATATGTTGTAATTACAATAACAATATTATTACTATTATTATTATTATTGTTATTATTATTATTACAATTATCGTCATCATTTTCACGATGTCAAAACTACACGTATTTACTTTTGAGCTTGTAATGTAAAACATTGTAATAAATGTAGATAAAATTATTTCCTGAAGTCAGGTGTTCTTTTTAAAGGACAGTTCAAGTTGTAATGTGAAAAACCCTGAAAGATTTCCGCCTGTTCTTGTCGAACAGGCGGAAATAAATTTTAAAAAAGGACAGTTGGTACATGAGAATGTATTGCCTTCACATTGATTCATTTAGTTATAATAGTTGATTGTGCGAAAAATCGTACTTTCCCTTAGACGAACTGCCTCCGTGATTGTAGAGAATGGTGTACTTCTAATACGAGTATTTAAATACTGCCAACCCTTAAAAGACGTGCTGTAAATATAATAGTATATTTACGTTCACATGATTTTTCTGAATGTAATTAAACAAAAAATCAACGAAAGTGATAAA
The DNA here is from genome assembly GCA_011170035.1 of Teleogryllus occipitalis. Classification (NCBI taxonomy): domain Eukaryota; kingdom Metazoa; phylum Arthropoda; class Insecta; order Orthoptera; family Gryllidae; genus Teleogryllus; species Teleogryllus occipitalis. Next base: position 58,836 of record BLKR01005278.1, read on the forward strand.
AAATTTAGGCATATATGGGGTAATTGTTCCACGACCTTTGGAGTGAAAGCAAAAATAAGATCAAAGAATTATATTTTTATTAAAATATTTCAGCAATTCCTTTTTGACGTATACTTATGTTATGTATTTAAATACGAAATCGTTTATCTCCAAAATACATATCCAGAAACCTTAAAAATACAGTTTTTCAAATACGAAATGTATTTAAAATATGTATTTCAAATATAAATATCTAAATACTGCCCAACCTTGATTACACATTGGTGACATTATAAATAGAGTATTAAATACTAAGCATTTTGCATGAATAAGGAACTTTTAACGCTGGTTTTAACAGATGATTCCGAAAGCGTTAGTTATACGTAAAATTATCACTGTTACAGATTAATTTCACGTTATGAAACAAATAAATGATGGAAATAACATTACATGCACACGTTTTCTAACACATTTCATCGAGAATTGCTAAAGCAATAATTATGGCGGTTTAAATATCTATAAACTTGTTATCTCAGTGTTTCAAGATCGTTTTCTTAATAAAATTGCCTCTGTCGTGTAATTTCGAATTTCCACAATACAAAGCTTGAATATAAATGAAAATAATATTTCAAGCTCGAATTAAACACAGAGCTTTGCTCTCCAGAAATAACACCGCAATTAATAATATTGACAATCATACTATATCTTGGAACTACTTCTGGAATTGTTTTTAAATGTAATAAACAGAAAATATCTGTTAAAAATTAAACATTTTCTTATCTTTTATTGAAAACTTTTACATTGATTGATTGATTGATTTTTTCGTGTTTCCGGGCGTGTCAAGTACTGCGGTCATTAGTCCCGTTAGAGTAGTGCATGTTTTTTCGGGAGATGGCGGTGATCTTCCCCCGCTGGATGGTGAGATCCGGCGCCGACCTACCGTCGGCTAGTGGGGTTTCCCCCTAACCAAGACTCTCCCACCAGCGGGGCACCGCCCCAGCCGGGACAAGCTCTAAGCTCCCGACCGGTCTCCCGGAATATGTGGTAGTGTAGTGCATGTTAGTGTAAGTGTGTGTGTAAGGGGAGAGGATAGGACAAGGAAGAGGAAGGTGAGATCGCGCGCGGTCCGTGGCCCGTTTGGTAAGGTACTGCTCCGGCATTCGCCTGGTGTTGATCGGAGAAACCACGGAAAACTACCGATCAGAGCAGCCGGCCGCTAGACTTCTCCTCCAGACAGCGACTGCATTCGACCTAGCTGAAAAGCTAGTTTCGAAAATCCTGCCGCCGTCAGGACTCGAACCTAGGACCTCCCGGTGAAAACTTTTACACTTTTTTAAACTTTGGGTTCATATTTTTAAAATATAAGTTAACACATTTTTCCATTAACCATTTGTGAGAAAGAATATCTATAATTATTTTGTTTAAGAATAAAGTTTTTGGGTATTTTGTGGCAAAACTGCATGTTTCTCTTCCATCATTAAGCTGATTTTACTGAAAATATAACCTTTAAAGAATTATGAAAATCACTACTATCTAACAATCAATAATATTTTAAAGAAAATGTGGGTTATAGTAAATTCTGAAAGCTTTGTTTTAGACATTTTGTGATTATTGAGAAAGAATGTCGATACTGAGAAATATCTTTCATTAGCACAATTTGAAATTGCTTATTGTTTGTACTTTGTTACTACAGAAATTCTAACCGAAATCATTACAAATTTAGAAATATATTAGGAGGAAATATATTAGAAGTTATTTCAGTAGGGGTTCTCCTTATAATTTATTAGGTTGAGTGTGCTCGATTGTGCAATATGTATTGCCTTTTATTGTATTCTATAATCAATGTTTTTTTGTAGATTTGTGTTATTGTTTCTTCGAATTTTCACATTTATTTCGAAAGGATTCCTTGAAGTGTAAGAAATATTCTTCATAAGTTATTGGAATATTCTGTTTTATATTAAGTTTCAGTTATTCATATTTATAGTATATTATATCGTCTGCACGCGTTATTCAGCGCTGGGACAGAGAGGTGACCGACAAATGAACTCATAGGTTCACCTCCATTCTATCAATGTGGGGAAGACGAGAGCATGGGTATGTGGCATATCGTACACACGAGGCATTCACTCATTATCAATGCTTTAAATTTTAAAGCACACGTTAAGAGATTTAAGGAGGCAGAAGATGCGGAGTGTTTCTATCGGATATAGAAGAGATATCCAAGAAACAGATGACGCCAAACACACTACACCATTCTAGTGCCCGAGATGGAACATGTTAAGGAATCGTATGATGTGGGAGATCTATACAATGACACACCCCAAAACGTGGTGATACTAATGATTAGCAGCAGAAAAAAAGAGGCAGGTGGTAGAAAAATATTTTACACCTCTCTCCAGAAGAAGGAAGAAGACAAAATAATCAGTAAGGAGTAGAAATGTGAAACTCAATGTATACTTGCGAGTCTCATACCATGGAAATGTGTAAACGCGGTTGCAGAGTGGTCAGAAGTATACAATTTGTGGTGTTACAAAGCAAAAATATCACATTACTGATGTGTGCGAATCCTCGTCATACCCTTGTTGATGATTTTCTCAGTTCACTGTTGGAAAAGTAAGAAAAAGTGCATTTAATGCTAATCATAATTCACCTTCAAGCAATCTAACATGTAAATATTTAAATAGGATTTTTTTAAAGATTCTTTAAAATATTTGGTAGTCTCCTTTAACACAAAGTTGGAATAATGTTAATTAAAATGTAACACCTTTCTGCCTAAGATGTATAGGAGTGCAATAAAAATATGAGTACCAACACCTTTCCACCAAACTTTTCTATCGTGAGCGCTAAGGCAGCAACAAGACACCATTTGAACATAATGCACTATTTTTTGAAGACTGGATATCATACTTGTCTATTAAATATTTACATTAAAATTTAAAAAAAAATTAATATTACAATCAATGTGTGTTTAAATATTACGGTAGACTAGCGATGATTGGCAGAAGTTGATAGTTTTTAATTTGTTTTACAAAATCCGGATTAGTTTTGACTAGTTTAAATCTATCACTGGAAAATACGTACTTAGGCTGCATTATTGTAATTTTATTCGTGAATGTCTGAATGTCGAGCTTTTATAGCTATTAAGTCGTCATATCAAAGTGTGCCAACCATACCCACTTGTGGGATTGCTTAGCAAAGGCCTTGGGGAAGATAGGCCCTCAAAGTTTCACCCTCAATAGATCTGGAACTTGCGATAGACGAGTAAGAGAACGGTGCAGGTCAGAATGATTGCGTCAGGTATGTTATCACTTCGGTTTGTTCATGAATTTCTGCCATTGTACTTCCATTTTCTCACAATACTTTATTTCTGATATTCCGTCCAATTCACTTTTGATCTGTTTTACGATGTATCAAAATTGTTTAATTACACGTTTACTTACATTCCACTTTTCTTTCATCCGACACCAGAACGATTACATACTATTCTTTTGGATATTGTTATTTATTACATGATTTATTATTAACATTAATATTTGCAAACATAATACAGTCAACTCCGGTTATAGCGAAGATCTGGGGACTACCATTTTTGGTTCACGACGCCCCTTCTGACGTTCACAATATCCCACGATGTCAAAATTAAATAGAATTTCTCCATAACTATTGATTGTATTAATATAGAGATACAGCATAATACATGAACAGCACGATCTGAAAATTTCAAAATTTTGATTTGCTCTTAAAATCATTCTTTTAAATTGTTAGCTTCATACATTTTCATTAGTAATTTCTCTAGATCCTTCTACAGCGTTCGTGTTCTCTCCATACTTGATTCTGCATTGTCTTCTGTCTCTAAGTATCGCAATGCAATCTTAACACTCTTCAATGCCTCTTACAGTTTTGGAACACCGTCCCACTCTCCAAGTTAATTTCCAAGACTTATTTCCTACGTTCACTGCAGCCGAGGTTCAAGTGCACTATAACCGAATCTTCTTAAGCTTATTTACAAAGACAGAAAAACGGGACCATTGACTGAGGGTTTACCATATCCGAGTTCACTATAACTGGAGTCGTCTGCATCTTGGAATTTTCCAGAGCTGTAAGCGCGGCGCTCCTCTTTCAGTTCCCCCGCGGGCGCCACCCGCCGCACGGCTGCGCGTGGAGTGTTGCGTACCCGGCAGGAGTAAACTCGGCGGCGGCGGCGGCGGCGGCGGCGACGCGCGCGCGGGTAATGGATTGGAAAGAGTTGCCTTTGGACGCGCGGCGCCACCCGCAGCCGCCCTCTCTCTTTCTCTCTTTAAATTTGTTTATTGTCCGCGCGCGCGCGCGGGGCGCTAATGGAAGTGGGCCGGGCGCGTTGCTCCGCGCCACGCCGCCCCGCCCCGCCCCGCCCCGCTCCGCCCCGCCCCGCCCCGCCCCTCCCCGCCCCGCCCCGCTCTGCTGTTTCTATGCAAAGCGCGCCCGCCCGGCGCAACGGCGCTCGTCGCCCCATCCACTCCGCCCGCTCTGCCCGCAGCGCCGCGCTGTCTGATGGGCGCTCGCGAACGCACTGCCCGATGACGACCCCTGCGGCGCGCCGCGGCGCCCGGCGCGGGCGCGCAGCTCTGGGGCCGGACGCCCAGCACCAGCTGCGACAGGGGTGGACAGCTCGCTCTCGGCTTCTTCGTCTTGTGGGTTCAGAGGACGCTTCTTCTTGGATGAGCATTTTGGCAGTATCATTTTCTCATTTTATTTTAATATTTACTTTCTCAACCACACCACGCAATCATTTATTTCGGGAGATTATAGACGAATATTTTGGTATCTTCGTTTTCTCTTTTTGTGTAGTAAGCTAATTTTATCGAGCGCTGCCCAAGCTTTATGTTATAAACAAAACTGATGGAGAGAGGACAACTGGAGTTATTTTCAGGCAGATAAAATGTGTTTTTAACAAAATAATTATGGAAACTTTGAAGTAAAAAATCAAAAAGTTCAACCTTGAAAGAACTCATTTTCTTAAAATTCGAAACTTCAACTTTAATCATTCCTTTAACTTTTTGGTCTAATCTATGTATTTAAACTTCATTCAGAGCAAAAACAATTTTAAATGTGTAATTTTACCCAGTTTTTTCCTTGCAAAGTCGTATATTTTAACAAACGATGTCAAATTTTGCTCAGACTATCATACAGAATACAAAAAGGTATATCCCTGCTTAGCCGAGCGAAACATTAGGATTTCTTGTCATCGTAGTTTATCACCTAAATTAAGTAGGATTTGAGTGAAGTCGTTTACTGACAGATGTAAAATTGTTTTTCTTCTCGGCCAATTCTACACGCCGTTGTCACGTAAACTGTGCCCGAAAGGAGGGAAGTAGCATTGTTGAAAATCTTTATCTTTTTTAATTCTTTGAAACTTCTAAAACATGATATATTAATGTTTTAGATGTTTATATTATTTTATAATTTTCTTTAGAAATTAATGTTACCTCATAAGCTATAGTAATAATTAATGTATATGATTAGTTCCAAACTAGTAATGTAAACTCGCGCGTATGATTTTTAAATATTACAGCATCACTCAAACCGAATCAGTGTGTTTAGAGGCCCATGTGTAGCGCGTCTGAAGGAAAGTGATATTTTAAATTTCTTCTGAAAATGACATAGGCATGCTCCATGACTCGTTATAAAATGTCTAAAGAATAATTAATATATGTCAGTACCAAAACTGTCGCCTTAATGCTTGCTGTAGGTAATGGATGTGATACTTAAGCGTCTATCCATTAAACGAGAGCTCCACGGTTGACTGTAAGGGGGAGTTAAAAGGTCTGAAGTGCCTGCAGTTAATGGGTTTAAAATAAGGAAATACAAAGTGTCGTTTTGGAGACAACTCCCGGGGGAATTCTGCTGTTGCTGAGTTGTTTGTTTTCCCTCAAGTATCGTAAATATAATTCTTTCCCTTTCTAGTACGGTAGTGATTTGCATTTTTCTCTTATAGTACACAATTTACCTATACTTAAGGCACATTATAAATTACTAATGACAGTAATTACGAACGTTGTGTATTTCAACTTTCATGAACAAGACCTGAATCTTTGGATTTACTCAAAATTCTATCCCTCTTTGACATTCGTAGTTTAGAAAATATTTTAGAACAATATTAACTATATTAATCCATTCCATTAATTATAAATCTAAAACTTTATTCTAGTGAGTGAATTGTGGATTTTCGTTCACTCCATCTCTTTCCGCATTTCTTCGGTTTCATTAGTTTATGAATTTAGAGAAAAGATAAATAGTTTCGTTTTACTAATAAATGAACCAATATATATATATAACTAGAAAGAAAGTCACAATAATTACAGCTTTTGGATTAAAAATATCAAGAACGTATATAACTACGCAACATTATTTGAATATTCCTAGTTGAAGATCAATTCTAATTAAAGTTTTGACACAATTCTTGCCGTGTATCTAAAATCTAGTAAAACACTGTATCACCACTAGTTTTATAAGTTACGCTCATCATATCTGTATAAATTTTATTATACAGCTATGAACAAGTTGAATTGTTCACAAGCCAAAAGGTCTTTCTTTCAAAACATATTGGTATTATGAATCCTCTATGAGACATAGATCAATTTGAAAAACAGCACAATTGAAATGGGAACTTAGGATAGAGTTACAAACATAAATTTCGGGTATGTATTACTTTCACTTAATAATAATAATAATAATAATAATAATAATAATAATAATAATAATAATAATAATAATAATAATAATAATAAAAATATTCGATTTTTAATGCGCGCTCACGTGTGTGTTACGAAGAAGTTCAAATGTAGCTGCAAATGAGAAAATATAATCCAATATTTAATGTAATTGTGTCAATGTATATTGAAATGACACAATTACAAAATAACTTGTTAACGTGCATAATGTTTAAGATTGGACACTTTTTGTTATAACTTTAAATAAAATCAATTCCAGTAAATGTTTGAATTGGTTTTAATTTGATTGAATACAGTGGTATTGGTTGTTTGGTGATGTTGCTAGCGGCACTGCAAATAAAAAAATAAAAGGCGTTAGCTAACATTATTATTATTATTATTATTATTATTATTATTATTATTATTTAATTATTTTATATATTCATTCATAGAAACATTAAGACAGAACAGAAAAATCTTTTATTTTCTTCAAAAGAAAAATGAAATGATAAACTAATAAAACATTTCCCACTAATTGCTCGTTTTTATAGCATAAATTAAATTAATAATGTGTTCATTTCACTGTGCATTTACAACTTCAAAGCAGTAATGTAAATAAAACGACCAATTTTTGTTAACAATTATGTAGGGCCCACTAATTGTTTGAGTGTCAGACATGTAACGCGTCGATGGAGTTCATTGGGACAATCCTGAGAGACAAGAAACGAGGTGGAGAGGAACTTAACCTGAGCTAAACGCGCGCGCCAGTTACAAGTATGGATTGATTGATTGATTTTTTCATGTTTCCGGGCGCGTCAACTACTTTGGTCATTAGTCCCGTTAGTATAGAGCATGTTTTTTTCTCGGGAGATGGCGGTGATCTTCCCCCGCTGGATGACGAGATCCGGTGCCGTCCTACCGACGGCTAGCGGATTTTCCCCCCCTAACCAGGACTCTCCCACCAGCGGGGCACCGCCCCAGTCGGGACAAGCTTTAACTTCCCGACCTGTCTCCCGGAATATGTAGTAGTGTAGTGCATGTTAGTGTAAGTGTGTGTGCAAGGGGAGAGGATAGGACAAGGAAGAGGAAGGACAGATCGCGCGCGGTCCGTGGCCCGTTTGTTAGGGTACTGCCCCGGCATTCGCCTGGTGTTGATCGGAGAAACGACGGAAAACTACCGATCAGAGCAGCCGGCCGCTAGAATTCTTCTCCAGACAGCAGCTGAATTCGACCTAGCTGCGAAGCAAGTGTCGAAAATCGAAAATCCTGCCGCCGTCAGGACTCGAACCTAGGACCACCCGGTTAGAGGACAATTATGGACAAACCGAAAGAAACTAGCAAATCCAAGTAGAATCAACGCTACCCTGAAGTAATACTAACGCGGTCCCGGGCAGAACTTCGTGGATTGGAAATGGTTTGTGAGCTTTGTGAGTGAGTCCCACAGTACCCGGTGAGTGCGGAACCTCGTTGGGTCTGCATGATGGATTCTTACAATCTCCCTCGTCAAAAAAGCTATGGCTTCGTAAAGAAATTTTATATGGAGTTTTGCAACAGCGTACTGATTAAAGTCACTAGCACTACATGTGAAAAAGTCGCAGAAAAGAAAAAGTATCAAATAAAATATTGTGATAATATTTCGAATTATATATTAGTACCAGTTTATGAAAATTTTAGAATTTTGAAAAACTTCCCCTACCCACCACTCCAATTTAGTTAGTGATATCAAATGGCTGGTGGAGAAATTTACGAGGGAAGTTGATAAAATACAGGAAAATGGATGCATTAAGTTTGAGATCCATAAAAATGCTAAATAAGATAGTTTCACCGTTTTGATGTGGAATATTTCGAAAAAGTAATTTCGCAAATAAATTTTAATTGATTGATGCTTTAATTCCATAAAAACAGATAAAATAAATTTAAAGAGCTATATTTGAGGTTGTGGTTATTTACTTAACAGACATATGCTAAATGTAGTCTCTTACGTAAATCACTTTTCTTTTATACTGGGAGTTGATACCGAGACAAAGAAGGAATGTTTGCTGAAATTTTTGCCGACATAGAAACTGATCCGCTTTCGCTTTAGTGCTCCGTGATAGAAAGCAGGTTAGGAAACCTCCCCCGCAGGTCCCGCGAGTCCTTCTCCGCAGTCCCCTTGTCACAAAAGAAGGTGGCTGACACGCGAATTGGGTTACAAAGAGCATTCGCGACACCAAAAAGGACGCGACCGTCTCCCCTCGCCTTTTAACTTCCCGACAAGTCACTGATTCTTCGTTGTGTCGCACAATTCGCTCGCCTCCGCCCCAAGGCCCAGATTTGCGAGGGGTGGCGCTGGGGGCTGTCGCTAACGAAGCGTCCCTTTGAAGGGCTGCGCGCCGCCGTCCGCCGTCCGCCGTCCGCCGTCCGGCGCCGGCGCCCCGCCGTGGGAGGCCGCGACCGGAGGCGGCGGTGACACTGGGACGAAACAAAAGACGGCGTGCGGCGCGGCGGCGGGCATTCCTCTAGGGCCGCCGCCGGGGGTGGCGTGTGTATTTGTAATGTTGCCGGCCCCCCTGCCGAGTGTCTCCTCTATATTCAAAGGCTGCCTCTCCGGGGGGCGGCCAGGTAAGAAGGCCACGGCGCGCTGCTCAGCCGCCGCGTTGCCACGTCGGCGGCTCCTCGCGGCCTAATTTAAGGGTATGTGGGCCATAGGCGAAACAGTTTTACAGGTCCAGAAGGGGAATACTCGTTTGGTGTAAAATGTATAAGTAACACTAAGAATACGAATATCAATGTATCTTTATAGTGATTGTGCTCCTTTGGATAAAGTGAGGAACGAAATTATTAATAGTACAATATTTGGAGTTATTTTACTTTTCCACACATATGGATTTTTGATTGCACAAACTAAAAATCATTTTTCATTTGTTTAATGCATTAATCATATCATTTCATACGTCTGTTCGCACACGTATTTTCATTTCTCTTAGGAGAGCGAAATTCAGTTTAAAAATCCAAGAAATTATCTTAACGTTCATTGAAATATCTCGTAGGTCTAATAAGCTCAAACTCACATTGAAAGAAGCAAATAACTGTGGAAAACAAATGGTTCGACCAGTAAAATGTAGTAAATGTCTCTGTACGCTTTAAAGCACTCCTTAGGCATTATGTGCAGTGTTGAATCACACAATTTTTCAAAAGTTCCAGAACTTGTGATTCATTCTGTAATGATTTTATGTACATTAAGATTATTTATTTTTTAATGGAAGAAATGCTTTTTGATTTAACAACAGTTTGTTAATACTAAGAGTTAATTTACAGACACTAACAGTTAAAATACATTAAACAATCATGAAATTTCTTTGTTAAAAAAACGAAAGAATTTTCAAATTGCCAATTACATTTTATTAAATACTGAAACGCGAGTAATTTTAACAGCAAGAATTCAACTGCTCCACGAACATCCCAACCGGTAGGCAATGTCATAGCAGATCTCTATAATTGTTTCCCTTCCTGAAGCGTGTAAATTCGCTGCGGCGGCGTCGCAAAGGCCGCGCGAGGGCGCCGATTTGCATGAGCGGCCTGGAGGGCGCGCGGTGTGGGGACGGCACGGGGCGTCCTCGCATTATCATTTTGAAGAGGACGCCTGAGGTCCCGGGGCGAGGCGAGCGGCGCCAGTCAATAAGAAACGACCCGGCGTCCGCCCTGTCGGGTGAGAGATGAGGAAAGGCCTCGAGGCACGCTGCCCGCGCCCAGCCCTGGCCTCACGGCGTCAGCCAGCCCGCAATTGCCGAGACACCTGAGCACTTTTACACTAGGTGAAGCGCTAGCTACTTTGCCCGGGTATTTATTTTTCTCGATCATTTGTTACACTGAAAACGGTTCGAATGTTGTATGCATTGTATCCCCCTGCGCTACCTTGCAGTTCCCTGTCCCGCACGATCCCACCCTTCCCCGTCCTACTCGCCCAGCTCCTTCGCGCCTCCACCCCTGCCGTGCCTCGTCCTGGCTGGCTTCGCCACATTCGCTACAATCATCGTTGTTGCCTCCATCGCAGCTGGAAGCTGAAGAATTGTTACTTACTCACAGCAAACTTCTGGTAACGATTTTGACCTTTAATTACTCAAAGCTTAATTGCGCTAACGGAATGAATCAAATTTCATCTAGCATGAAACTAAATTGACTTTTAGGAATATTCAATCAATTTTGGTAAATTTTCTAGATGCTTGCGAAAATCTGAAAAATGCACATTAATTTTTCTTTAAGAGTTAAGAAATGGGCTAGTATCCAAAAACGATCACGTAGACTCTAACTTTTGTTTTGTTTTGATTATTGATACGATAAAATTTCAGTAAGGTCGGAATGAAACTGTGGATTTGTACAAAAAACGAACATTATTCGTTATGCAATAAAAATAAAATCTAAAAAGGTCTAGCTAAATTTATGCTCGACAAAATATTCTACGTTTCAGTGAAAGTCACATCTGTTAAGCTGTTCTTGAGATTAGTCGCAACAGACACAGATGGGCAATGAGTGAGGCAAAAATTATAAAAAAAATTTAATTGGTGGTTATATCGTGTCTGATATTATAAAAAAGTTCAGACTGAAACTTCAGTTTTATTGATATATATTGCCTTTGTAATAAGAAAACCATAATTTAATTAAATAGCTTTTAGAATCAGTTACAATTAATGTTCCGAAAATAAATTAAATAAAAGATCGTCAAAATATTTCTATAGAGAGGAAAGGAATTGATAATTTTTTTTTTGAATTAGTGAGTAATTTGAGCTACAGCTGTTTAAATCACACTTAACTAAAACCTTCGAATAATTACTCGGTAAGTAAGATTGCTAATTGCTAAAGACAAGGATATTTTGACACCATAGTAGTACAACGTATGTCACAAAACTGTCTTGAACTCTAATTTTTCTCACTTTTGTTATCGATTACAATAAAAGTTGTCACAATAAAGTATATACTATTCATAGGAATGTACAGACATATTTACATACTATATTCCAACATCAAAAAATTTCTAAACAATTCAGGATATTGAAATAAAATTTTCGCCCGACAACGATGATTCTAAAGAGACGATTCCAAAGAATAAGAATATTGTTCAAACATTCGTTTCGTTTCAATTTGTATTCCTTTTCTAGGATATTTATTCTCTCATTTACCGATATGTACTGATTATTTGAAGCTCCCTAGAATCTTAAAATATATTATACAAAATATTGCAGTGGTATCACAAGGCGTCTTGTGTTGATAAAAAGTTCTGTGGACAGAGAAGTTTTTAGCTACAAAGTTTTCTTGGTGATAAAATATTTTAAGTACAGCTTCATTCTATTCTACATTGTCAAATTGCATATAATGCTTACTTTCAGCAGTTAACAATCGGAGGCAAAGGAATCATAGTTCCGTTGCTAAAATATATCAAGAATTATTAAATATCAATATAAAATCCGTTGCTAATGACAGGTACAGCTATATTTATTGATTTCTGGATTAATATCATTGAGCAATGTCATCCCTTAGATTGCAAGAACTGTTTAGAAATTATCGTATTTCCACGGGTGTTTCCACAATGCCTCTTGCCACAAGGTGTAAAGAAAATTTATTGGTCACAGTTTTTCTCAAGTGTAAACAAAATAGATTCTAAAGAATTACAATTAAATTAATAAAAAATAGATCTGCGAATAATGATAAATTTCCTATTTATTTCTCATTCATAATCAGTATTGCTTTAAACTATAAATGAATTTGTCGTTAAAATAAAAGTATTTTCATTTCCCGAACTGAAATTCGGCGGGATTGAATCTGCATGATAATGAGAGAAGCTAGTCTTTTTTAAACAAGTTCCCTATATTCCTAATCCGAAGTATCTTACAGCAGAACTCCAACTCTAATTTCTTGGAGTGGACTGACAAAAGAGGAAACGCCACTCCCGGCGGAGGACAGCTCGAGTGGGAGTGGGCCGTTGGCGCTGCATCCAGCAGGAGGAGGAATGGCAGCTCGGAGACGGTCGCTGAGGAGTTTCTCCCTCAGCCGAGTCGATTCTGCCAGCTCCGCCCTCACACCGTCGACAACTCTCCCTCCCTCCCCCCGCCCCGCCCCACCCCCAAAGTCTGCAACGTCCCCCACGCCCCACCCTGGCCTGCAATGCATCCGTTCTCTCACCGCCCTCTCCCATCCCCGCTTCCTCCCCTCCCCCTCGCCTCGCTCCTCACCCAAACCGCTCCCGCGCCATCCCTCCTCCGCCTCTTCCGTCCCGCCCCTCTCCTCCCCACCCCCCTCGCCGCTCACGGATCACCGACGTTGCTGCAGCAGGTTGTTAGGGGGAGCGTAATGTTATCTTTGCGTGCTGTACTTTCCCGCTGTTTTATCTTTTTGCAGTAGAGATAATTACTAAACTGTTATTATTTTGCGATAGCTTGGGCCTTCTTTTTATCGCAGACTTACCGCGTCTGGAGCCTACCGTATTGCTGGTAGTCCTCCGCCCCGAACCCCAGTTTGTTTACCTTCTGTGGGCCGAAAGGATCTTGCGTAGAACGTGAAGGAGGCTTGTTGGAGTGTGTCTGTCGAGATAGGAACGCCGAGGTCTTTCTACATTCCTACCTCTGCTCTTTTAAGTAGTCCTCCTGAATGGGATATAGCGATTCTACACATTTAGCAATTTGCTACGAAGAAGTGCATTATACTGGAAAGATCATTATATCCCACAGTTCCTTCTCAGAAAATGTGTGGGCAAACATCTAATGAAATAAAAATTTAGTACATTGTTGTCTAAAAATTGATATGTAATTGATCACTAGGCTTATGAATTGAAAATATAAAAGTTATTAAATACTGCTTCTTTAAATTATGAAATGTGAATAATTAATTTCCTCAAAGGACGATTTCTCATTAACTAAAACTAATAATTAATTCACTGTTAAGTAATATTTATTCTGTCACGAGAGAATATTTCAATTCTGATAGTTCATAAACGTGATCACTGTACTGTCAAGAATAATGTATAGCGTGGATACACATCCCTTTAATTAGATTTGCTGAAATTCTACACTTGACATTACTTGTCTCCTAATTTTCTTGCAGGGGAAAGGAGACAGTTTCACTGAAGATGAACTAATGCTTCCGAGAGAAGGAAGAACAGGACATGATAGGTACTATGCTTGTTGGTCGTTTTTTTGTTGGTTTGATAATGTAATACATATATCCGCTTTATATTAAGTCTGTAATTAGATCTCTACTTATATTCCAAAAATATTAAGATATAGATAGATAATTTATTTAATTTGCTTTCGTCATTAAGCCCGGTGGCAAATTCTTTACACTTACTATAATCTAATACCATAATATAATGAATACTAAAAATACATACAATTCAATACACAGAACAAAATTACTCCATTTAAGGCATGCCCACTAAATGCAGAGGCCCTTCACAGACTACTGATCCTATCGCTTACACTATTATTAGAATTTAATCTTAACATAAAAGCGTTGATGTTTCTGGGAAAAGTCTCCATTAGTGCTGCAGGCAAGCTATTCCATGACTCAATAGTCCTATTTACAAAAGAGTATTTTCCAACATCAGTTCACTGTTTCCTTGGACGTATTTTTCTAATATGAACGTGTCGTGCTAATTAGACGGGTTCATGCATTCTTTCCTACCATTCCCTCCATGCCGTATTTTTCCCTAACGCTTTGTAAAATATACACAACCTTGCTTTTTCCCTACGGCTCGCCAATGATTCCCACAACGATACTTCATTGGAAATATTTCCTAACGAATTTCCCCTTTTAACAGATTTTGCTGCTACTTTCTGAAGTCTTTCGATGGAGTTTATTTGGCCCTATCTATATGGATCCAACACGCTGCTCCGTACTTTAACACCGGGCGCACAATGGTTGCATATGCTAGTTCTCTTGATTTACTGCTTCCCTTCCTTAATACTCGCACTACAAAGTGTAAAGATTTCCATGCCCATATACCCGTCAGCTTGCGGGGTTGCTTCCCAACAACATATCTCCCTCCACGGGGCACCGCCCCCGACTGGTGTCCCGGTATGTGTAATGCATGTAAGTAATTGTTGAGTATAGGACAAGGAAGAGAAAGGAAATTTCGCACACGATCCGTATCCAGTTTCTTAGGGGACTTCTCCACCATTCGTCTAGTACTGATCGTAAAAACGACGAAAACGTCCAATCACAACAGCCAGCCTATAGAATTCTCCTCCATACAACGGTTGAATTTGACGTAGTTCATTGGCAAGTGTGAAAAATCGTGTCACCGTCGGGACTCGAACACTAGGACCCCCGTTCAGAGACAACGATTGATGCCCTGAGCCACCTAAGCCGGTTGATTTGCATGAAAAAAGCCGACGTCACTGTGACCCCGGCGGAAGTGGCGCCCGCGCGGGCGGCCGCATCAACGAGCCGCTCCACCGCCCCCCCCGCTTCATTTTCATTTTAAATTCATTAATCTCGGCGCCGCTCATTAGTCGCATTGGGGCGCGCTGCCCGCGCCGCTGGTGGAGGACGGAGGAGGCGGGCGTTGGGGCTGCAGAGGAGATGCTGGAGGCCAATGGACGTACGCGGAGAAAGCAGTAGTTGGCGAATCTGTTACGGTAGGACAGAAAAGGGTAAATATGATGAGTTGGAAAAAATGTCGGCAGAACCGGAAATGGTGATATTTAGTGCCGTGGGGGGTAGATGACTGCTACAAATGCTACTGGAGTACATAGAGATGGCGCCAAACATTGAGATGGCAATGGTGGTAGAAGAAAGAATGCGCGTATCTAAGGGATACGACAAAGCAAACAGAACGGCACTAAAACTGTCACTGATCCTTTCGGAGACCAATAGAGGCGCGCCAGAATGGAAATTCGACGTGGCATGAGAGAGAGGAAAAGCGTAGATTGTGGGTGCAGGTGGGTGGGAGTGGGAGCAATGCATCACCGTTGCGCTGAAGGAGGCGGCGCGGCGGCGCGGCGTCGCGCGCGCTATTGACCACCCAGCGAGCGGCGCGCTGCTGACGACCATCATCAATCTGTAATCATTCTCGACGTCGCTTGGGCCGGCGGGCGCGCTGAATGGCGAGCGCGCACGCCCGACATGTATAGCCCGCTCTGAAAGACCGGCGCCGCATTATGCGCGTCGCGGGCGGATGCCGCCGCCGCCGCCGCCGCCCTCGACGCTGCCTGCGCGGTGGCGCTCGTTCAGAAATTAACGGGCAAAAATATTCATTTCCATACCCATTGACCGGTAGCGGTAGCTCAGTGCATCAACTGATGTCACTGCAGCGCCTCTAACCGGGAGGTCCTAGGTTCGAGTCCTGACGGCGGCAGGATTTTCGACACTAGCTTTTCAGCTAGGTCGAATTCAGCTGCTGTCTGGAGGAGAATCCTAGCGGCCGTCTGCTCTGATCGGTAGTTTTCCGTGGTTTCTCCGATCAACACCAGGCGAATGCCGGAGCAGTACCCTACCAAACGGGCCACGGACTGCGCGCGATCTGTCCTTCCTCTTCCTTGTTCTATCCTCTCCCCTTACACACACACACTTACACTAACATGTACTGCACTACCACATATTCCGGGAGACCGGTCGGGAGCTTAGAGCTTGTCCCGACTGGGGCGGTGCCCCGTTGGTGGGAGAGTGCTGGTGGGGGTGAAACCCCACTAACCGACGGTAGGTCGGCGCCGGATCTCGCCATCCAGCGGGGGAATGCCATCTCCCGAGGAAAATAACATGCACTACACTAACGGGACTAATGACCGTAGTAGTTGACGCGCCCGAAAACACGAAAAAATCAATCAATCATACCCATTGCACGGTTCAACTGATCTCAAGGCATCAACTGATGTCATTGCTGCCTCTGAGAGGTCCGAGGGTTCAACTCCCGGTGCTAGCTGGATTTTCCACAATATCTAGGTATCTAGGTTGAGTTGAGCGGCTGCCTGGAGGAGAATTCTAGCCGCCGGCTGCTCTGATCGGTAGTTTTCCGCTCATATCGGTTGTTCGAGAATGCTCGAGCAGTATCCTAAGAAACGGGCCGTGCACCGCGCGCGATATTTCCTTCCCCTTCCTTGTCCTTTCCTCAGCCCTTACACACATTTACCACTTTCATGCACTACACTATCACACACGTTGGCAGACCAGAACCAGGAAGTTAGAGCTTGTCTCGGCTGGGGCGGTGCCCCTCTGGTGGGAGATATCTGGTTGGGAACAAAAATAGATAGCAGATGTATAGGTCGGCGACGGATCTAGGTATCGAGTGTGGGAAGATAATCGCCGACTCCTTCGTTTAACATGTGCTACACTTACGGGACTTTACCTGTTGACGCTTCTTGAAACAATAATCAAGTAAGCATACCGGTCGAAATAGCTCAACGGCAACATTGGCGGGCTTTCGACACTAAATACATTGTTGATGAGTGTCGGAGCAGTGTCTTAACGTATTTCTGGCTTTACTCAATCGCTTAAGGCGTATGCCGGGATGGTCCCTAGTATTGATTCCCAGACGTAAATGTAAATATACCCCCCTTTTTTGTTTATTCTTCGCAGTTGAGGCATTCGGGTAATGACAACTGACATTTCGGGTGAATTTAGAATTGTGGATTCTAAGTGGAATAAGTAGGAGCTCTTTTTTATCTCATTTATTTAAGAATATTCCTTATATCATATTTTGCAAACTTTCAAGAATAAACAAAAAATGACAATAAATTCATTGGGCTCGCACAGATAAATTAATGTAGATGGTAGCCACAAACTGATTTTTTCCCCTCTGCGACATGAAATGTCAGTGTATATTAATTACATCCGAACGCCTCAACTGTAATTTTTGAAATTGTAAATTCATGAAAGTGGTTTGGCGGAAGAGCAGGCCTCAACGCCTGAGCCTCGCCACAAATAAAGACAATTTATTATTATTATTATTATTATTATTATTATTATTATTATTATTATTATTATTATTATTATTATTATTATTATTATTATTATTATTAACAAATAGACAACAGGCCACGCGCGATCTCTTCTTCGTCGTCCTTGCCTTCTCCCCTTTAATATCCTGACTAATACATGACGGAAGACGAATCGGTCTCTTGGAGCTTATCCGACTGAACCAGTGACCTGCTGGGGAAATACCTGGAGAGAAAATGCAGCAAGCCGACGAATAGGTGGGGGGATAATGACCTACTTAGAGAAACAAAAATAGCTCAAACACTCACTTGATTTCCGTATAATGGGGTGATTTATTATGAAGTAACTAAAGGTAATCCGCCAAAAATGACGGGAAGAAATAAAACTCCAAACAAACAATTAATAAAGAATTCATAGTAGAACACAATTTAATGCTATTAATTCCAGATAATTGATATTGACAGAGCCTCTACAATTGAGCTCCTGTAGCTTTCCCCTGATCACCTGCGTTGTACATCTCTAGCACGCGTTGCAAGTAGAGATATTTAATCCTTTTACCTCCACTTTTCTCGAGTTCCGAAGCGTGCGCGCGTCAGGCCGTGCGCGCGGCGTCGACTTCCTGCACACTTCCTGCACACACGGGCAATCGCTCTAACCCCCCATTCACTCACTGCGAACCTGAATTCCCCGCCCCTGAAACTACCTAGTTGTTCCACCAAATATGATTCCAATAGCTCTACATTTTAAAGCGACCAGATCGAGTTTTAATTTTTTATTGCTAATGGAGACGTTCATTCTGAGTATTCATTTTTTTGCTATTTATCCTTACATCATAAGTAACAATAAGCTAATAAACCCAAGATTCTATCTTGCTTCGGTTGCAGAAACTTTGCGATACAATCGCGGGGACGCAGGAAGCTCTATTATAATAGTAGTTTGTGCAATTAGTTTATATGTAAAGCTTAATTGCACGAGTACATATTTTAAAAACAAGCGACGTTAGGAGCGAGTTTTCAAATTTGTGCGAATGTAAAAAAGCAACATTATAAACGAGTTGCATGCGCTATTTTTTGTATAACAACATTATAAATACATAAGAGAAACTTAATTTTGCGAAACAACATTCTTGTGACGTCTGGGGTGTTTGACATCTGTGAGAGAAAACTGTGGTCGGCTGTTCCGTTTACCGCTACCTCCCCAAGGTTCTCTCGTTGAGATTGGCTGAATGTGTGATGACGCAATCACTCCTGCCGTAAAATCTAATACGTCATCATTTGTGCCGTAAAATGCCCTATTATAAACGATTTCTTGCAACAGAAAACGTCGTTTATATTGCTGGTATACAAAAAAGATTTTACACTTTTTTGTACACATGTCAGGAGCTATAAACATCCGTGGCAGAGAAGATAATGTACTTACCTTACAGCATTCGAAATTATAATTGAAATGCCAGACGGCTTATGAACAATTTGTGACAAAAAACTAGTCTAGAAGTAGGTAGAAAGGCTAAGAACAAATTGAATTGCACATGTTTGTGAATTGCAATACAATTAAGAAATAAAATTAACTTCAAAAGCAAAAGTAATTTGTATTAATCTGTTGTAATCTTGTACAATGGGATTGTGAACTAAATTACATATACTTTTGTTATAGCTTCAACTAGAAAGATAGGGAATTCATACCTACATTATCTTGAGGACGTAAATGTAGCTGCTGGGTAAGTGAGAAGTAAAATAAACTATAGTTTACTGGTATACTAGTAGTGCTTAAGTAACAGTACTTTCTAAAGCTAAAATATTGCGATGATGGGTATAGTACCTGCTTTTCACGTGCCCATGATCCTTTCGGATGGGCGGCGTAGAATTGGATATAAGTACTGACAGAATATTTGAGACAACAATAGAATCTACTTCGCTCTTGTCCGATATTCTCCTGGCTATGTCAAAATCTCTAGATTATATAATAGAAAGGCAATGGTTTTATTGCTGTGGAAGTACAAACTCGTTTCTGGAAAGGAGATATTCCTTGAGCAGAAGTTAATGTCGGCTTTCCCATGTTGCAGTTACTCATAACATGAAATTATTTTCTTATTGCGAAAAATAACGATACCTTGATTTTGATTCCTGACACTTTCAATCGGAAACGCATTCCTTTTTTATCCAAGTAGAGAAATGACAGTGCCGTGCATTTTGTCCGTTGTGGTAGAGACAGCGAGCCACAGTCCGTCTTTGGCTGTTGCCTTGTCGCTCGGCCGCGTCCTGTCCGCTGACGGCAGCCAAGGCGCAGTCAGTTTCTCTACCTCACCGTTGCTGCCGCCCCCGGCGGCTTCCTGGAGGTGATCACAAGCGCCCCAGTCGCTTGACGGAACGCAATACGATGATGCGGCGACGAGCAGCGCTGTCGCCCAGCTATGCCAAAACGACCCCCACGGTGAAGGGGCAGTAATTTCTTCGAGCTTTGCGATTATTCAGTGTGTTCTATCATTACGTCCCTTCCTGGCAGTGAGGTGCGCGATAGAGGCAAAATGAACGGTCTTTCAAGAGTGATGGTTACGACAAGATCGTTTTATGAATCGTTAAGTACAGTGCCTCTGAAGAGGAAATAATGGTGAAGTATTAGGATCATTTCAAAACATTTTCCGTAAAATTTACGTGGGGAATGATCAAAAATTATGCTTTCCTCATTCTTCTTTAAATTTATCTCTGTGTTTATTGTATATGTGCAACTTTGTATTGAGCGACCGCATGTTTCTTTACACTCGCAGAAAATGTTATATCGCTGATTTCAACATGTTACAAAACCTTAATGTATATTGTAATTCATTTCGTGTGCAGTTTATCTACATGTAAATAATAGATGTTTGAAGCAAATATTATTTTGCCGTATTATATAGAATATTATTTTACGCTATCATTAAATTTCAAGGATATGGGTATTTTGCTAATTTATACATTAACCCCCTCCCCATCAAAAGCAAAATTAATTCAATGTACTTATTAAACTTAAATGAAAATGGTCATGAAATATTTAGTAACAAATTGTACACCAGTATATTAGGATAAATTAACGTGATGTGATTATCATGCATAAAGACATATACGTAGACTCGCATAAAACATGGGTGTTATTTGAAAGGTAATTGTCTGTGATAAAATATCAGTAGTTAATACCAAATATATTTATGTACCAATGTATTATGAAAATATTTATAATTAACGAATGCATTGGGATAAATCTTAACTCATTTTACATACTAAACTCAACTTAACATTTGCTGTTAGTAAAAATATTTTATGTCATTATTACTTAACTAGATGTTTTTATCCTCGTTTAAAAACTTTTTCTTACAATCTCTTCTAAAAATTCTGCTGTAATTACGAGTACAAACAGCTCTCCAGAACAGATACTGCCCTGCATTAGCATCTTGTTCTTGGCGAAGGCACGCGTGCGGCATTCGCCATGCAAAAGGGGAAAATAAAACTTTGTCTATAAAACAAACTTCCACTGAATGCGTAATGGGAAGAACCAAGGGAGCGAGTTCCTTGAAATTCAACGACAGAACACTCTGTTCCGCCTACCGATCTCGCAATTCTTCTGCCGTCAATTGACTGGCAATCAGCATACACTTCGGGCAGTTCGGGTGTGAATAAAGAAAACTAAATAAAATTCTTCCTTTCTATATATAATATTCCATTTGTTTCTCTTCTTAGTCTTAATAATGTCATATGTGTTGAAAGTAGTAAGGAATGAAAATATTTGTGATACTATTTTATGATTTGTGATTCGATGTTGTTACGTTGTACGTTTTGTTATTCAGAGATAATATTAATTATTTTGGATTGCAGGTTGATCAGAATTTTGATCGATTACGGACATAAATTTGTTATAAGGTGGTAAAAAATGTGACAAACACCTTTGAGGGTCAAAAGTTGTGAAATATAAATTCAGAAATAATATTGTATATTTCACTCAATATCAAACCAGAATAGTGGCGCAAGTTCTTGGTGCAAATGGACCCAAGTTCGCGTTACACCAAGGCTATGAGTTCAGATCCCGGGGATATGGTATGGTTGTTTTCAGTGTTTTTGTGTGGCATGGTATCCTTGTACACCATGTTTCACCAATGAATATACATCATTCGATTAATTTCTTAACTTTCCATGATAAACATTGTATGTTTGAAGAACTTGTGTTGGCGACGTGTGTACGAGAAAAATACGGAAGAGCAGAGGTAATTGGACTCATGGGTTGACTGGTTTCCCTGTCCCGATGAGTTCGGACTGTTAGCGCTGACGGCTGGCGATGGCTGAGGTCACGAAAGTTGGGGAGACTGGGAGAGTGAAGTTGCACTTAGAGTAAAACGGGAGGGACGTCCTGGCTGAGTTGTATCGCTGTAGAACAACTATCAACACTATGAACTCTCAATGAAGCATATTCTGAAATGCCTGTACTTTTATTTATGTTCTGGTTTTTTTGCTTAAATTAGCAATAATTCAAGGGCTTCTCAGAAAAACAGCATTGCTCCAAAAATCAAATTTGTGGAGAATGAGAAAGAAACGTACTCCTTTCTAACTCAGCAATAGAGTATATTGTGATATACCAAAATGACGAACCATTTTGTTTATAAAATGTAATTTATATGAAGTAAAATATAGGGATGTCAATAGACGATCGCGGGGGGGGGAGTCGCTATGTGACAAGTAAACAACCGGCGTTAAAGATCACTTTCACTAGGTGAAGAGGATGTGGAATAATATTGTTTTGTTAGACAAAAGAGGATGATATAGAGTTCTGATGCTTTGGGTTTTAGGAAGAAAAGTGACACTCTCTAGCTACGCGGTAATGAGCGGATCGATTCCTGTCATTTTACCAAGTCGAGGAAAGACTGTTGATGGACAACCAAATCCGATACAGTAACTTATAGTGTAATTAAGTCTATTAGGATAAAACGTTCTTGTGCGAGTAAGGGAAGTAACGGGTAATAATAGTATCGCTAGGAGAATTTGAACTTGATCGCGAACATTAGGCGGAGGATTTTATGAAGAAGGAAGATTCTGACATCGAATGGGGCGCCAACGAATGGAGAAGTGAAGAACGCGCGAAGATCCGCAAATATAACAAGGTTGATTTACAATTATTACTAGATAGATAGATAGATAGAGAGAGAGAGAGAGAGAGAGAGAGAGAGAAGAGAGAGAAGAGAGAGAGAGAGAAGAGAGAGAAGAGAGAGAAGAGAGAGAAGAGAGAGAGAAGAGAGAGAGAAGAGAGAGAAGAGAGAGAGAAGAGAGAGAGAAGAGAGAGAGAGAAGAGAGAGAGAAGAGAGAGAGAGATAGAGAGAGCGAGAGGGAGAGAGAGCTGGTAATGGCCAAAGATAATTTCATTTTGAATTAACAATGTAACAATTCATGTTTAACTTTTATTAGAATCATATTTCACATTATAATAAATTCCAATTTGTTACTTTAAAAGAAAGCGGATTATCATTATTCGTTACCTGCAATCCAGTAGTAGATATTTTGATACGATTTTCAGATCCCTCGGGACTCCGTATAGATCCCAGATTGAGTAAATGGTTGCAGAGTAAGTAGCAACAATTATGAACTTCGAACCCAATTAATTGAGCTAGCACGACATACTTTTGGATGAGAAATACTAACTTACGTAGGAAACATACTGGTTACAGTCGTAATTATTTCCTGTTGCTCAAATCAATAACTAAATTATTCGGAAAATAATTCGGAGTATCATTCAAACGAAACAAGTCGTGAATCTAACTTAATTAATAATTCGTGAAATTACGAATTTTGCTGGTAGAGAAAAAGGGCTTGTTTCAATATGGAACTTTATATTTTCCAGGAGTACTTTTACAAGACATCAAACGCAGAATGCTGATCTGAGTAAATAAAACTATAAAACAATTTTACGAGTTACAAAAAAAGAAGAAAAAAATAGGACATATGTTATTTTTGCTTGAAAATTGCAGATTACATGAATGTAACATTTGCTATTTTGCATGTATCAGCTCAACTAGCTACCAGAAACTTTAGAAATAAAATGATACGTATTTTAAATATTGTTACTATTGCGTACGGTGAAAACAATTGGCACTCCAACAGACAGATTCCAAAGCATTTTCAATATATTTTAGATTAACTATAACCTGCAATAAACGCAATAAAAATACTGAAAATTACTGCTGGAAGCTCATCATTTATCATACCTACCGCTATTATCTTCATTTGTTCATAATTAATGCTGTTTTTACCGGAAACACTTGGGACATTATGGAGAATAACCGTTTTTTCTTCGCTCGTTTTCTTCAGGTCGAATGAACGTAAGGTCGATATTATGCTAAATGATTCAACGTTAGCACTACTAACTCTATTTTCTCAATTTTGGACTAATGCTGTTTTTTCGAGATCCTTCAATATTTTGCGCCTGACAAAAAGATGGGGTTACAAGTCAGAAAGAGTAAGTCAATCAAAATGGATGAGTATTTAGGTAATTAGTAGTACTCCGCCCTGCTAAACCGAAAACAATTTTGTTTTACATCACAAACCGTTCCAAATTTAACTGCATGTGAAATTCCGCTATCAATAGTAAGTGATCGATTTTACAAGGTTGATAAGCGAGTAAAAAAACAACGTGATCACCGACAGAAACATAGAAGCAATCGGTCAAAGAAATCCAAATGAACCTCGAAATGAAGAAAGACTCTATCTGAAAAATGGAGAAGGTCCTTGTAAGAAACCGAATCGATACGAACATACGAATAGCAACCCGTGGATGATACGGGCTTTGTTCTGAGTGAAGGTGGGAGGGCGCTGTGCAGTGGACGCTGGGCGGGCGGGAGATGGGCGGTCGGGTGCTGGAAGGGCAAAGTTTGGGTGCGGGGGCGCTGGGCGTGTGGGTGCTTGGAGGTGGGCGAGCGCTGGGCAGTGGGCGTTGGGCGGGCGGGCGGGCAGGCGCTGGGTAGTGGACGCTGGGCAGTGGGCATTGGCCGCGGCATTGGGCGAATGGGCGCTTGAAGGCGGGCGAACGCTGGGGGTGGGCGCTACACAGGCGAACTCAGGATGTGAGGACGCTGTGCGGGCGGGCTTTGAGCAGTGAGCGCTGAGCAGTGGGCGTTGGGCGAGCGGGCACTGGGCACTGGGCAGTAGGCGCTACACAGGCGAACTCTGGATGCGAGGGCGCTGGGCAGTGGGCGCTGTGTGGGCCTGTGCTGTGCTGGCGGGCGCTGGGCGAGCGCAGGGAGGGTGGCGCAGGCGGCGCGGGCGGGCGCGCCGCGGGCGCCATGACGCCGGGTGACGGCGGGCGACGGCGCGATGGCGTTTTGATGCGGTCGGCGAACCCCTTCGCGCCCCGAAGAAGCGCCAGCTAATGATTCGGGTCAGTTCAAAGCTGCCGCGCCCCACGGCGGGCGTGAATAGGTCCCCCCCCCCCCCCCTCCCCGCCCACGACCTGTCCCCGCCGCCGCCGCCCCGCGCCGACTAATTGCTCGGGCGCCGCCGCCGCCGGTAAACACGGCATGGGCGTCGTGCTCGTTTTGGCCCTCGCCGCCGTTCGCGCGGCGTTGCTGGCGTCCGTTCCGCCCTCGCGGCCTAACCTAACACTACGCACTCTACGCTGCATCGGAAGTACCTACATTATGGTTCCTACAACCTGGTACTTATTGAATAGTGAAAACGTTTATAATTATTTTAGTAATAGTTGCTGCTTTCATAGGATGAGTAATATCACGCGGATAAATGCAGTCGACTCCCGTGATAGTGAAGGGGACTAACATTTTTGGTCCACTATATCCGAGATTCACTATATCCAACGATGTCAAAATTGAATATAATTTCTCCATGACTATTGATTTTATTAATATAGAGTTACAGTTTTATTAATACAGAGTTAGAGTTACAGAATACACTCTCTCCTGTACGTGGATAATCAAATATTAATTTCTCAAGATGAACACTACAATGAACATATGCTAA